>JACXGM010006838.1:14879-32130 GCA_016801145.1 Umbra pygmaea | reverse complement strand
TACATCCTCCAACACCTCACCTCCACTTCACCCTCCAACACCTCACCTCGTCTACACCCTCCAACACCTCACCTTAACTACATCCTTCAACACCTGACCTCCACTACGTCCTCCAACACCTCTGCAGCATATCTAAGGTATGTAATGTATGTAACGCATGCAAAGACGCTGTTTGCAGACTTTACCTGTTCGACAGCAACATACAGTACCAGAACGAGTACAAGAAAAAATCCCATCTGAATAAATCCAGCTCCATATGACAGTACATGTGACAGTACATGTGACAGTACATGTGACAAGCAGTGTCCAAGTCTCTCAGCAGTGTACTCACTCCTTGTCATTCACAATACTGTAACTTGTTGAGGATTAAGATTTAGTCACATACTTTATACACAATTAAGATTTTTGCACAAATTAAGATTTAACCACAACAGCTTGACCTGGGAAGATGCTTTATTTAGTGCTGTAAGTGGTCAAGGGACATTTTCCATTGGCCTTCAGCCACTAGGTCAGTTAATATGTTTTGTGTTACAGACAAAGGTTTCTAAGCCTAGATTTGTCCCAACCAGACAATTTAATGAGTAGCCTAAATCAGGGGCACTTACATTTTAGAAGTTAATGAATTGTTACAATGTGTTGGGTAAATTTAGACAGTAGACAGGCGCATATCTCAATGGCAAAAGAAAGCTTTTAATACTAATCAAATACACTGTTGGATGAAACCAACAAACACCAGAGAAGTAATTTACAAAGTACACTGGTAGCAGATATTGGAACTAAATGGGGTAGACACGCAAACAGAAAACACAATGAATGACAAGGAACAAGCAGAGGGAGACTAAATACATGTACTAATGACCTATGGGGAACCAGGTGTGATGTTCAGAAACAAGACAATCCCTTGGTTGATCAGGGAATTAAATGAATTATCCAGCAGACACTGAAACCCAGGAGTGAAGTTGGTGGGGAATGGAACAACCGACATACCGGCAGACACAAAGGGGGTAATCGTGACATGAATGTACTTTAGAGAATGGACCTGTCAAACTACTAATGCACCAACTCTCTGGAACCCTATGGTATGCAGACAAATCTGTGGAGGTGGCGTTTGACACAATAACACGCTCCTACCTCCTCCCCTTGAGAAGGAAGACTCTGCTGAATGCCTTGCAATAACAAGGGACCACCATCTTCGACGACCTCAAGTGGGAGGACAACATTGTGTTCACCAAGAAGACATATCTTACTTGGCTCTACACGCCAATTATGGAGTGCATCCCATCGCGTCTATTGCTGGATGCACTGAAATAAGTATGACAAGTGATTGTTCATCCAGTGCATTTATTGTCATTCCTTTCAGTTAAAATAATACACATTTATTGTATAACCTACAGTATAATTGTTTTTGCTTAAATTATTAAACTCAGGTTATCTATCCTCCAGTGACTCCTTGTGTGCAGATCAGCGTCTGTAAGTTCAATCGCAATAGTAGTTGGTGAACATAATCTTCCATGTTGGATGAGCAGTGCGAAAAGAATAGGCGACTCGGTGAAATGTGGTTGGATGAACCATGTGCATGTCCCTCACAATCCCTTAGATCTGTCCAAGGAGTTACGGAGCTGCCGACAAAGGCTAGTTCGTTTAAATATATTTTCAGCCTTAAGAATGAATTGATTACTTTGTTTAATTATTAAAAAATAAATATCATCTTTACTTTTCAAACCTAATACAAACTTTAAGTGGTTTAGTTTTTTGCAACCATTACTAATGAGTGTTCCCATAGATTAGCTAGTCTTCTTTCAGTGTGTATTTCACTATTGCAATTCTTTTGACTGCAAAATGTGGGTGATAAAACATTTCAAATGTTGGGTATTCTTCCAGTTGAATTCCAATTTGTAAAACAATACAAATCTTACAATGACTGTCATTGTGTTATGAAAGCTAAGGTCAGCATCTGCACATTTACTTAAAAAGGCATGCTGGGATATATGCAAATGTGACAAATTGGATGACTTACAGTGGCTCAACATAAAAATACATGTTAAACCAAATTGATTGATCTACATAGAATTAACCTAAAATATATAGGGCCGGTTTCATAGACACAGATTAAGTATTGGACTAAACAATCAAGCCCAATGGAAATCTTTATTGATCTTGGTGTTTTAATCCAGGACTAGGCTTAATCTGTGTCCACAAAACTGCTCTGTGGTATTCATCAAACTGAATCATTTACATTATGTAAACATTAAAAATATAGATGTGATTCAACCATTTTTAATGTGAATTAATTAAGAGATATTTTAATTTTTCATTGGTTTTGGGGCCCAGTGTCTGCCAACTGCAAGGGTAACTGCTAGACATTCAGCCCCTAGACGGGGCAATCAGTTGCCACCTGATATCCATCAAGATCCTACATGATGACGGGCTCCATGAATAGTCATTCACTATTCAGAAAATGATCGTCTGGCAAGCGGACAGTGCAGGTCAATAAGGACAAAAATAATTCCTGCCACCTGAACAGTTTCTTTGCCCATGCTGTCCCTCAGCAACCAGCCATCTGTTCCACAGAGACCAAAATATGAAGAATATGCACACCACGTCAAGCCTCCTCCAAAGTAAATAACAGCACTGCACTCAAATAGTCTGCTTTGATCATCTCCCTGCATCTACAAGTGTGTGCATCAACTGTTAATGTACAACAATGTAACGGTTAATGTATCACAATCTACACAAATGTATTCAAAATTCATGTTTTGCTTATGTACCAAGAACCAATTCTTTTTTGCAGCAATGACCTGAGAAAGAATAGCAGTAACTGTCCTTCTCACAGACAGAAAGCTTTGAACTTAGCATTTGGAGGATTGAACCAGGTGACTTATGGACACCTTATGAACTCCAGTAAGATACCCTAACCCTAACCCCAAGGCCACCTTGCTGCCTGTATGTAAAGTCTTTCACAGTTTTTTTTTCAGGGAAAGTATGCATTTGTTTTTGTCACTTAAAATTGTTGGTTACAACATGTTATTACTAAAGGTGAAAATATTGTCTCCTTTGTCTTGATTTTAAAGGGGCACTCAAGCACCTCAAAATTGTTTTCAAGGTCATTTTTCCAACATCATAGTAAAAAAAATTATCAAAAATATTACACCTGCACACTTTCTGCGGAAATATTACGCATTTCATTTTTCTGTAAATAGCTACATAGCTTATATAAAGAGTTAGAGTGGAATTTTTTAAAATGGTGAGTGCAAGTGAGGAAATACATAAAGAGATGAACAATTTCAACTTTGATCAAGTGTTATTGATTGGTAATATCCAACCATACATTTGAGCTGGAATACAGGAAGAAATATGGGAAGGGCTCCGGCCCAACTTTATCAACTAAATCAATATATAGTAGCTGCTGTTTGCTGCTGTCCACCGGGAGCTCTCAGTTGCGACAGAGACAGAAAATGTTTTGTTGTTAGGAGTGGGACAAGGAAATGTTTTTGGTTTTAACCATATCCTGCCAAGACGATGATTACATCTGTTTGTTAGATCATTAGAGTTTCGACGCTCAAATGCACCAAAGTGTTTTTGAAAAAACAGCCAGGCCTAGATGGAGGACCAAATTATTACAGGTAAGGAGCTGAATACCATTATCTACCTGGCTGGGGTTAGCCTTAATTGGCTCCAATGTAGCATCTTGTAATTGTGTGAATACTTGGAGGAAAGAATGTAAAATTAATAAAAATGTCTCACAGAATATTGCTAACTCTGTTCTATTTAAAGCCAGGGTGGTTGTAAAATTTTTGGTGCAATTGTTTGTAAATGACCCAAAGATGAGTTATAGTAATGGATGAGTGGCTAACTGGCTAACTAGTTTGTTGTCTGTGGTTTTCATGCAGCTCCCGGCCTATCTGGAGTGGAGGTAGCATCATTAGGTTCAATTAAGCTATCGGTGATTGTGTAAATACTTGGAGGAATGAACTTAAAACTTATAAAAATGTCTCACTGAAAATTAATATGTTCTATTTAAAGCCAGGGTGTTTGTATACCTTTTGCTGCAAATGTTTGGAAATAATGACCAAAATACGAGTTATAGTAATGTATGAGTGGCTATCTGGAGTGGAGGTAGCATCATTAGCTTCAATGTAGCTATTGGTGATTGTGTAAATACTTGGAGGAACAAATGTAAAATAAAAATGTAAATGTTTCAATTTGCAGTGCATAATTTCTAGCCAGTAGCCATGGTCCTTACGCCAAATTCGACATTACTGAAGCGCCTCGCAGTGCGCAGAGACAGGGTTCACATTGAATTCTAGACTTTGTGTTAGTTCAAGTAAAATCCGATACAAAAGCAACCAAACTGTACGCTTGGCTGTTTTCGAAAAAAACGCAGGAACAGAACTGTAAATGACCTTAAACAGTCTAGGGTATCATTTTCAAATACTATATTTAAAATGTTTTATTACTCTGGAATTGTCCTTTGAAGGTGTGTAGACTTTAGATTACAGTCACAATTTACAGCACTATCGTAGCTGAAGCTAATGCTTTCCGTGGTGCTGAAATGAACGTGAGACAGCCGCGAGGAATCCATGTTGAATATAAACGTGTTTTATTTCTCGAAAACACTACATGAAAATAAATACTGCCACGTGGGGCAAAATACAATAAACAATATTAAACACAAAAGACAGGGAATAGCATCCACAGTAACCAACAGCTACATCACATTAAGGCAGAACTTAAATCCAGAACTAATAACCAAAGGAGTGCAGCTGGGTTATAAATTAAATGAACTGATTGGTTAACAGAAAGTCATGTGAAGGGTCAGGTGACCAGAGAGCGGGAAACAAATGACACACCTCAGAAATAAAATGCTAACTAAAACAAAACACACATGTTAGAAACTTAAACAGAACATATTCGATTCCCATAATCGTTATAATTACAGCTGTACATAATCACCGCTCATCTCCCTCTTTCCTGTCATCATAACATGTCATCCCTCTTTCTTATCATCATAACATTTCATCCCTCTCTCCTGTCATCATAACATGTCATCCCTCTCCTCCCATCTTTTCATCCCTTTTTTCTCTTTCCTTCCATTCAGAACCATTTTTAGAAACCTTCCAAATAAACTCATCCCTGAGAACTGGTCCTCCTCAACAGTGTGTTCCACTGGCTGGTTCTATGATGTATGAGCATGGAGGGCAGCTTCAGCCCTAAGTAGAGACCATATTGTCTCCATCATAAACCGCTCTGTGGCAAAACTGCAAAACTGCTGTCATGATGAGCTTGCCATGCTAATATGGCTCTGGGCTGGTTTACCCTCTGTCTTTGTGTGTGAGTGAGTGTGTGTGTGTGTGTGTGTGTGTGTGTGTGTGTGTGTGTGTGTGTGTGTGTGTGTGTGTGTGTGTGTGTGTGTGTGTGTGTGTTTGTAACCAAATGCATGTGAGTCTTAGCGAGAGAAAGCTCTCGGGTCACGGCAGCATGTTAAAACACTGACTTCATGGGTTCGATTCTTCACCTCCTCCTCAGAGTCTCTTTTCAAGGTTTGAAAGGCGCAGAGGGCAGACCACAAAGACCTGTCATTCTGGACTTCACTGATACCTGGCAGGGCTTTGAACGATGTCCTTGAGCTCGGCTCAGTTTAAACCTGCAGGGTACACATGCTCTCTCTCTCTCTGTCTCTCTCTATCGTAACGTCGCTCATGTAACCAAGGCACTGTTAAGGAACTAAAGGGTTAATGTGGGCTAAGCCTCTCCAGATGAGGATTAGTCCATAATTGGCCACTTGTGCATACTCTGCATTTAGTCAGCAAAATCACTGCGTCACCTCGAAGGCCGGTAAATGAATTACCAATGAGGACGTTCTGCCTCTTCAGTGTTACAGAGCTGGAGTTCAGGCGTCCAGTCAAATGCACCCTGTGGTGGTGGAGCAGACATTTCACACCTTTCACTTGCTGCTTTGCAATGTTTTAAAGCATGGTCCAGATTAACCTGGCTGATGCTTGGATCTAATCTTTATACAATGTATAACCCCATCTCCCCTCTCAATGTATAACCTCATCTCCCCTCTTAAAATCCTTTGTCCCCTCACCAGTGGAGATCCAAATAATGAGCTGATTTCGATTGGGTCTACGAGTAATTAAATAATTGGGATTTGTGTTTCACCAGTGCTGTGTGTCAAGTTGTGTTGACGCGTGAGGTCAACAGGCCGGTACGTCAGGTTAGGACTAAGATCCGTCAGGCTGTTGGGGGCATGGAAAATGAACAATTGTTAATTAATGTTGCTGTTGAATAAGTGACGGGCTTTGGAGTTGCATGGCAAGGCTCAGGGGCACGGGCATATGGGTGTCTGGGGGGGGAATGCTTCTCAGTACCAGAGTGATCATGGGTAAAAAGGGAGGGAGAGAGCGATAATGCAGGGGGGGGTTAGGTATGGACGAGAGGTGCATTGTGGAAGAGAGGGAGGGACTGTTTGAATGAGAAACTAGGCAGGTGTGTTGGGCAAAGTGAGAGAGAGAGGTTGAATCCCAATATGCATACTACATACTACATACTAAAAGTACATACTACGCAGGTGGTGGTAAAGTACGTAGTGTTGAGTATTTAGTAAGCGAGTATGCTAGCATGGGGACATTCTAACGCGTCATAACGTTGCATCTAAAATTAGATCACTTCCACGAGCGATGAAGCCCGCGAAGATTGAATAATAAACATTTGGCACAAACTGTTTGTATTTCTTAAACTTTATTTAATATTGGTAAAATAACAAAAAAACTCAGGTAATGACCCGTTTATTACTACCTAACTTTTGGATTCTTACATTTAAACACTGCCAAAGATGGACCGGCTTCAGGAAACCCCTCCTATTCTGTATCGCAAAGGATTATGGGCTATATCAGCCCAAAAAGCATGCAGGGTTGCGTACTTCGAAAATCCCCCGGAAATAGTAGACCATCCGGGGACTACTGACATACTATATTTGTGTACTATGGTTTGGGACATACTAATCGTAGTCTGGCATACTATATAGTATGCATACTATGCGTATTGAGACGCAGACAAAGAGAGCAGCAGTGGATTCTCTAACACTCTCTTCTAAGCCCAGTGCCCCCCCACCCCCACATACACACACTTTACATCCCCTTCTCAGCCTTCAAATCATCTTCTGAAGCGTTTAGTTACCACAGGGAGCTGAGATGAGCTCTCAGTTATCAGGCCCTCTCAGTCCTGTACTCTTATTTAGACCTCGAACAGCTCTGCATGTCTCAAGTAGGGTAAATAAATAAATTAATTAATTAAATCGCCCTCAGTTGAAACCGAAACACTCAGACACACGCGTGCACACGTTCAGGTATGACCGAGTGCACTAATGCAAGAATTCACACACGCTTTTTAGCTAGGGTTTGTCTGCAGGCAGAGTGGACAGTACCATCTAGTGGTGGTTGTGTGATCTGCGGGGTTAAATGCACGGTCGAAAATGCTCCTCAACTTGATCCGTCTCAATACCTTCCATAAATTCAATAATTGTTCGTACTTTTAATGGTACACTACCAAAATGGTACATAAAATATGGCTGGCAGCAGACTAATTGGCTTGAGTTGAATCACAGTTTAATTACTAATTGCTTGCTTTTCTAAATGTCTACCAAACTTGCCGAAGGAACCATCTTGATGGATACGCGGAAATTACCTCTTGGTTTTCATTTTTTTTCATTTGCGCCAATTCATGAAATTTTAAGGTGAATTGTAGTTTTATGAGAACGATCAGAAATCACACGGACACAGCTGTCTGAATCAAATTAATTTTTGTGAGTACAAACCTGACAGTTATGCTGTGTAACTTTACACCAATATGGTGGCTACTCTTTAGAAGATTGTCGACTCACTCTCTTTAATATCACTGACCCACACTATTTAGGATTGGAAATAATTGTCAGCATCAGAGCAGCTGGGTCTGTTTTACTCTGTTTATTAAAATATACAATGTTAGGTAGCAGTAGATCTTCCTTAAGCTTCTTCCATCACCTTCGCTCTACACTCTCCTAGAATGATGAATGATTAATTGGCTTTATATGTTATTTCTCTACCAACTGAGGTAAGCTACTAAAATCACTTCACATAGTGAGGAGGGAGCTGACGCACTGCAGGCAATTGGTGCCAGAACGCTCAAAACACATTAGCTAGGAGGTGCTGAGGTGAGAAGTGATATGTGCCAATTAGGAAGTAGATAACATTAAATGTACTCAATACACCAGGATTAACTATTCTGGCTGATTCTGAACCCTATTTTACCCCCTTCAGAATTTGGAAATTGTTGTACCCCACTGATGAATTTGGAAGGGAGACAATGCAACAAAACCAGGAACTGTATTTCACTAATCAATTGTAATAATTGTTCTGAATTGTTGTAAATGTTATTTTTACAATGATGTCGAGGGTTACAAGTTGTAAATACAGCTGGAAAAAGTAAGATTTTATTTATTTAAATTTCCAGGGTGTTATGTCACAAATGGTAAAGATTTAGACAGGGTATGATAATTTTCTTTAGGTAATGTATGTAGTTATTTGCACACAAATCTTATGACTGTTATCATTATTATTTGCAATGTTACCCACTAGTGTTACAGTTTACTACCGCTCTGCCGCCATGGTGTATTTATTGAGGTACCTCCTCAAATTTACCTCATCTGCACATGCTGTTTTCAATTTATTTACTGAGTGTATGACATACTTTATCCTGTGTATTTTATGTGTAAATCTGTAGCACTGTTACATTTATCATGGCCAGGTCTCCATTGCAAATGAGAACAGTTTCTTATTTACAGCAACGACCTGGGAGCAATTAGGGTAAAGTGTCTTGCCCAAGGACACAACGACATTTGGCTCAGTCGGGAATCGAACTGGCAACCTTCTGACTACAAGTCTGACTCCCTACCCACTGAGCCATCTGCGCCCCGAAGATAAAGGTTAAATATAGTTTAAATAAAAAATACATAAATAATTATGTTTAACAATTGATTGCCAAGAGAATATCAAATGGCAACATGGCTAGTATCCACATGATATGTTGCACTCTTTTCTCTGGAAATAACTACATGCAAATATACTAGACTCTGCCCACAACAAAATAACTGGTCATTGATGTCCAGAGGCATACTGACTGTGCCAAGCCCACCATAGATGACCCAGACACAAGGTTGTACAGTGGTTGGAAAGACTGCAGAATATGGGGCCACGGGGGTGACAGGCTCAATGCACAGTGCAGTTAAGTTCACCAGGCACGTTGACTGAGAACATATTCTCATCCGCAGCAATGGCCTGTGGATAAGCAGGGGGGAGGAGAGGGCATGAATGAGTTCATTGAAAGCTGGCGATGATTAGGTTGCCATGACGGTATGACGGCCGGATTGGAAATGTGTCCAGGACACTGGGGTTAACAGCCCTATTCTTACGAGTAGTGCCATGGGATCTTTAGTGACCACAGAGAGTTTAGGATACCCATTTAATGTCCCATCCGAAAGACGGCACCCTACGCAGGGAAGATGTCCCCATCCCTTCCCTGGGACATTAGGAATGATCTTTAGACCAGAGATCCTAACCTTCTTAACATCACTACAATACCAGTAGTGAAATATAAGGCGCTATGCTGCTGGCGTTAAACAGTCGAATGCAGATTACTTTAAATGCTTGGGAAAGTCAATCTGAGATTATCAATACGTGAGTATAAATAAAGGTTAATAAAGAAATAATATAACTGATTTGTAAATGTTTGGTTTTCCACAAAACTGGTTGCTAAAATCTTGGAGTCCCTGGTAAACAAACAGCTACAACTCTTTTTTACAAAAGAAATGTATTTTAAACATAGAAATGCAATGATTATAAATGAAATTCAAATCAATGTAGCAGAATAGTCAGAACGGCAGCCATTTTGTGTTTTACCATTCCAGTGCAATGCTCTAACGGCCTACTACCGCATTGAACAGATTTGCGGCAAGTCGCGGACTCAATAGTTAGTTTTGCAGCAGCAACAGAGTAGTCAGCTGTGCTAACATATCTCCGTGGCCTGACAGTAGGTGGCGGTGTATGCACCTTTCAGGTGGTTGTGATTTTCCATTATTTCAAAGATGAAGATCAACGTGGTCTTCCTTGTTGTGAAGAGGAATTTTAAAGTGCTGGATTTAATTGCGTTATAATTCTATTGGTGAGTTATCAAAATATATTTGATATATGCTAATATTACAAACTACATTTAGATAAGATCTATAACTTGTCTTGAGAGCTAGACAATATCTAAATAATCTTGCCTGATAGCTAGCTAAATATCACTTTGAGATAGCTAACAGGGAAAATAGTGAGTACGACTCACTTTACAGCCCCATTGGCGCGTGTTCTCACTGTGACAACTAATGACAGTCGCCATTTTTTTGTGTACTAAACGAATAACCAAGCAAAACAGTTCAATGAGTCTTCTATTGAATTAATTTCTATGATTTTAAATATTCATCAGTCAGGTTTTCAACCTTGTCATAGTACTATTTCTGCTGATTTCTTGGCTTTAAATGCTGTGATATATAGTCTAGATACCAGGAAACACTGTGCACCACTAGGCTTTGATCAGCTTTTGGTAACTGGTTTAAAAACAACTCAAATGACAGACCTCAATGGGTACTCATGAAAAGGGGTGAAAACCTTTTTTTTTCAAAGGGGGTCCCTCAAGGATCAATCCTTGGCCCAATTTTATTTTCCCTTTATATAAATGATATTGGTCTATCTGTTAAAGGTTGCAATTTGCATATAGATGCAGATGACACTGTGTCACATGCTACGTTTGACCAGGCTCTTTGTAGGCTTTGTTTGGCATTTAATGTGGAGAGATCGCTTATTGATTCGTAATTGGTGTTGAATTCTAAAGAAAAAAACATGTATGTTATTTTTTTAAACTAAAAAGGTGCCTGTAAATTTAGATTTGTTTACACTTGATGGTGCTCATATTGAATACAAATACCATATGGATAGATAAAACGAATTCCTTTAAAAAAACATTTAGATGAACTTGTTAAAAAAAACTGAGGATGAAAATTGTCTTTCTATATAGAAATAGGTCAAGCTTTACATTATGTAGCAGAAAGCAAATTGTTCAGTTGAAGTTCATGCCAGTTATTGATTCTGGTGATATTATTCACATGAATGCTTCTACCTCTGTTTTAAAACCTCTTAATGCAGTTTATCATAGTGCATTAAGCTTTACTACAGGTGAATGTTTTACTACACATTGTTCTCTGTATCAGACCAAACATGTAGCGGGAAGGTTGCCGGTTTGACTGTGCCAAATGTTGTTGTGTCCTTGGGCAAGGCACTTTACCCTAAGTTGCTCTAGGGGAATGTCCCTGTACGTACTGTAATTCACTCTGGATAAGAGCGTCTGCTGAATGACTAAAATGTTAATGTATAATGTATAATGTACGATGTAGAATGTAGAATGGAAAAAATGTAGAAGTACAAACTATCAAACAGTTTCTGGGATGATTAGCTCTAGAGATACCTGCTAAGTAGAGAGGTTAAAGTGATGACGCATTCAACTTCGGAGTTCTTAGACTTGACCCTCTATGGCTGTAGCCTGGAAAAATCCAGACCCAAATCCTCCGGAGGATATAAGGGTCTGGGATCTAGTAATGAAAATGACCCAGCTCGAGGGGCGGCACAAAGTATGCATTTAAAAAACTCACTGTACGCAATTGGATAACTACGACCTATCACCAGTGGTTTTTCGCTAAGCACCTATGGCAGAGCTAACTGGTAGATTAAACTCTTGCAAAAACAGCAAAAACGTCCTTCCTAAAAAGGAACAATTCGAGCACCGTCTTCTGTCCCTCTTTTAGACAAAAAGCCAAGTCTAACTCGTTCATTGTAGTGGCCAAAGCAGTTTTAAACAACTGGTGTTATTGCGATCTTACAATGTTTACTAATGACTTCGAGGTCGCAGCGCTGTCATCATCTGTTTAACACCCTTCTGGCACGCCTATATCAGATAAACCGATGTGATTGGTGCAGCTCGGCTACAAGGGCATAGTTAATGAGCAGAATTACTCAGTGCCAGAGTAACTTGCTGAGCAAATTCAAATTGTGCTCTCGCGAGAACTCTGGATTTCCAGGGTACTATGGCTGTGTTGTGGCCAAAAAGCCCTCAGCCAGGAAATAACTGATCCCGGCTGTTCACTTCAATTCAGAGTATATACCTTGATATGCTGCTCACAGACAGTTTCATGTTCGTTCAATTCAACCCAAACTTGTAATATTTGTTAGACTCATAAAGAAATAGTGCAATGGCAGATCACTCTATGGCAGATATTGGTACTAAATAATGTATTTTTGTGCTAGATCTAGCTGTATGTTACAGTATGTACTGTGTATTACTATCTAAAGTGTTAAGATTTGTGTGTGTGAATTTTAATGTTCGATTCTTTTCAGGTGTGCATTTGTGAGTCCTACAAAGGACTGTCAATAGTGCCTGTGATATTTTATGCCCTTTCATCATTAGAATTGACCTGCTGGCCTTCACTGAAGGAGGACGGGACATTGTTACATGCTAAAAGGCCTTTCTCTAAGCTGTTGTCCTGGTGACACGAACATTGCCACAGTAACACCTGATCAGAAGACAGCGTGAAATTACCAGGAGTGGCTTCTCTGGCTAGCTAGTATAGCATTCTGACAGGTCGTGTCAAACAGACACCTTACAGATATCTTAACTTGGCCCATCTTGTCAGAAAAAGAAATGGAAAAATCCTGCAGAAATCTTCCAATGTGACTTTTGTGGAGGTATATTTATGTTGCTTGTGAGTAGAAGGGAACACCACCCCAGAAACAATCAAACAGACTGAATACCAATCACAGATTGTACAACCTAGCCCCAGGGGCGATTCAAGAGTCTGTTGGGGCCCTAGGCAAAAATTCCTAGGGGGCCCATCAAATCCAGTGCTCATCAGCATTATGTTATTTAACCATTAGGTTTGTGAGCCCTCGGGCCCCCTAGCACCCTGGGGCCCCAAGCAGTTGCCTGGTTTGCCTGTTGAGTTTCAAGAGCATGGAGGAGATACCAGGAGACAGGCCGTTACACAAGAAGACTTGGACAGGAGCATAGAAGGGCATCAACCCAGCAGCAGGACCGGTATCTGCTTCTTTGTGTGAAGAGGAACAGGTGGAGCACTGCCAGAGCCCTACAAAATGACCTTCAGCAAGACACTGGTGACCAAACTGTCAGAAACAGACTCCACGAGGGTGGCAAGAGGGCCCAATGTCCTCTAGTGGGACCTGTGCGCACAGCCCAGCACCATGCAGCCCGACTTGCATTCATCTGAGAACACCTGAATTGGCAGGTCCACCATTGGTGCCCCGTTCTCGTCACTGACGAGAGCAGGTTCACACGAGCACATGACAGACGTGAAAGAGTCTGGGGATAACGTGATGAATGCTCTACAGCCTGCAACATCATCCATCATGACCGGTTTGGTAGTGAGTCTGGGGAGGCGTATCCTTGGAGGGTTGCACAGACCTCCACGTGGTAACCAATGGTACCCTGACTGCCGTTAGGTACCGGGATTAATTCCTCGGGCCCATCATCAGACTTTACACTGGAGCAGTGGGCCCGGGGTTCCTCCTGGTGCAGGATAATGACCGGCATCATGTGGCCAGAGTGTGTAGTGAGTTCTTGGATGACAAAGGCATTGATGCCATTGACTGGCCCTCAAGTTCCCCAGACCTGAATCCAATTGAGAACTTCTGGGATATTATGTATGGGTGCATCCGATGCCGCAAAGTAGCGCCACAGACTGTCCAGGAGCTCACTGATGCCCTGATCCAGGTCTGGGAGGAGATCCCCCAGGACACCTTCTAATGTCTCATCAAGAGTATGCCCAGATGTTGTCAGGAGTGCGTACAGGCATGTTGGGGCCGTACACACTACTTTCTTTGTTGGAACAGCCTACTTTTTAATTGTTTACTTTTTAATAATTTAGTTGTGAGTTTGAATCCAGTCCTTAATTGGTTGGTGATTTTAGTTTTTTATGACTGTTGTTACATCATTTTGTTCTCAACGAATTATACAATGTACAGTAAAGATTTAGATTGTTTATATATTTCGTTAATCGAGACCCGCTGTGTGATTTGAGTTGTCCCTTAACTGTTTTAAGCAGTGTATTTGGATTTTACCCACAAATATGTAAATGTATTATTAGATTTCAATTTTGTGTATGGGGTCACCATGGCTTTGCTTGTTCAGGGAGAAGTTTCGCCAAGCCTTATTCAGATGTGGCATATTAAAGTTATAAATTGTCTTTCAATCTCTGTGTTACTATTCCCTACATGCTCTTAAAAATATTAAATATCTCACAGTGACATTTCACCTTCCAATGCCTGTGCAATAACATCTTGACTGACATATGCAAATAAGACAAATAACACTGTGGCAACACAAGCCCCCCCGCCCTTCCACTCCACCTTCCTCTAATCCTGCACTAACAACATGGTCGTGTCAAAGTCCTCTTTAGTAAAAGGTTCAATGCAGGACTAATTAATAATATTAAATATAAAAGAAAAATGTAAATTAACGCTGTATTTCATTAATGTGTGGGATCTTTTAAATAAAACACCCCAAATAGATTTTAATTTGTAAACATTCTTTAACCTTTAAAATACTCAAGTTAAAGTTTCAATTATTTTTGTCACATGTACAGAAGACCACAGGTACAGTGAAAGTATTGTGCCCCAGTTTCAACGTCAGTAATGCAGAAAAAAATAAAATACAAAATTAATCTCTTGATACCAAGCCAAGGTCAGATAGACCAAGATATCAGCCAAAACTGCCAGAAGAATTGTTTGGAATACAAAGAACAACACAGGTAAACTCAAGAGACATACAGCCTGCTCTGGAAAAAGATGATGTGATTGTTTCAAGGAGCACAGTACGATGATACTTGAACAAAAATGAGCTGCATGGTTGAGTTGCAAGAAAGAAGCCTTTACACGCCTTGCCACAAAAAGCCTGGTTACAATATGCCCGATAACACCTTGACATGCCTCACAGCTTCTGGCACACTGTAATTTGGAGTGATGAGACCAAAATAGAGCTTTATGGTCACAACCATAAGCGTTTGGAGAGGGGTCAACAAGCACGTTGGTGGCTCCCTGATGTTTTGGGGGGGGGTGAGCTCTTAAGGCACATTGGGAAAATTTGTATTCTTCATGAAAGCTGCATATGGGATGAGCTTGGACATTCCAGCATGACAACGACCCTAAGCACAAAGCCAAGTTTACCCTCCAGTGGTTACAGCAGAAAAAGGTAAAGGTTCGTGAGTGGCATCACAGTCTCCTGACCTTAATATCCTCAAATAATTTCTGCCTCAAAGGCAGATTTGCCTGGAGAACACTTCTCAAAAACTAAAACTCCATCAGCGAACCATGGGATATATCATCATGTGTCCAATGTTGCTTACAGGAATGTAGTTAGCAGCTAGCATCAATTACAGCGTGCGACAGTGTCCATAAAGTCTGTCGGCAGACAGACAAATATCAGCACAATAATGTCTGGTGATGGAATACCAGTGGAATGTCCATATGACTGTTGTGAGCCTATACCGTGGCTATTACATAGTGTGAACCATTTAGCAGCCTGATGGCCTGTGGGGAAAAAGCTGTTGTGCAACCTGAATGTTTTAGATACGATGCTTCCATACTGGCAGTGTCTGATGGACCTGAAGAGCTGTAGCTGTGGCTTAGATGCCTGGCATCAGCAATGATCTTCTTTGAATTCTTTTAACACCTGGTGTTATAGGTTCCTTCCAGGGGTGGCAGTGAGGACCTGATGACACGTTCAGATGAGAGTCAAAATCTTTGCAGTTCCGGTACCAGATTGTGATGCAACTTGTCTGAATACTCTCAATAGTTCCCCTGTAGAACACTGAGAGCTCTGCCGTGCCTTCTTAACCACCGTGGATAAGTGAAGTGACCAGTGCATTTTCTCAGAGATGTGAACTCCTAGGATCTTAAAGTCTGCGACACTCAGAAAGCGATTACTAGGATATTAAAAAAACTGATCCTCCGGACCTTGACAACTGAATAAACATAATACAGGAAAAATTGGACATGGCAAACACTACATATTTTTTAAGAATGAGGGAAAATTAGGTTGCGGCTAGATAGGAGAAATCTCATTTAATGAAAGTTGACACTTCCACCTCGATGGACTCACTAAATGAATGTTGTGAACAATGTACAGATGAGAACATAACACCCTGGGTCTGGTAACTTAATTTGATGATTTTTGTAATTTATTTTTCTTTGTAATTGTTGTTAATTATAAATATTGTTCATATACTTAGTATAATGGTGGGTTTTTTACATTGAGTGAGGTAATTCACCTGACACCATGGCTCTCTTCAGGCCTTCTAGTTGTTGTTTGTAATTACAACACAGTTGTGGGTGTAGAGGGAGTAAAGGAGAGGGCTGAGTACGCAGTCTTCTGGGGCCCCTGTATTGAGGATCATTATGGATGAGGTATTGTTGCTGATCTTCACCACCTGAGGTTTGCAAGTCAGGAAGTCCAGAACCCAGTTGCAGATAGAGGGGTGTAGAGCCTTGAGCTTTGTAATAAGGAGAGAGGGTACTACGGTGTAGAAGGTCGAGCTATAATGAATGAACAGCATCCTCACATACTGTATGTGTTCCAGTTGTGTCTAGGTGAGTGAGGGCAGTACGCACACTGCTGTGGCGATGGCATCGTCCATGGATCTGTCGGGGCGGTAAGAAGATTGAAGAGGGTCTAGTGTGTCGGGAAGTGAGGAGACAATGTGACCTTTAACTAATCTCTCAAAGCATTTCATGATGACAGAGGTGAGTGCTACGGGACGCTAGTCGTTCAGCTCCGTCACAAGGGAGGAGTTAAGTAAATTCTTCCGCCAGTTGCTCTGCACACACTCTGAGAATGTGACAGGAGATGCCATCTGGACCGGCTGCCTTGCGGGGTTTGACACGCACCTCAACACATTGCACTCGAGCAACTTTTTTGTAAAGTTGCCAAATGTGTAAACCTCCCACATTTACTGGCTTAAGGCTTTGGTGTTGGCCAAGCAGTTTGATAATAATCGGAACGGCTTGGTGGCATGTGCTTGGAGGAAGCATGTAATCAATCTGCACCTGCTGAAGAATTGCCGACATAACAAGGCTTAAAGTGGAATTGCACATGACCCCCCCCCCCCCCCCCC
>JACXGM010006837.1:6749-32031 GCA_016801145.1 Umbra pygmaea | reverse complement strand
ACTCTCTGTCTCCCCCTACCTGTCTGTGCCTTTACTCTCTGTCTCCCTAGCTTCTGCTTCCTCTTGTCCTGTGAAATAATAAAATTAAAAACCCTAAAAAAGAGATGATGCAAGACTGGTTGTTTTAGAAGCGTTTATTGTGCCACACAGGTGAAGACTAGGGTGGTAGTTCATTCGGTGCACACAATACAAGATAAAGAAATAATACAAAATATAATAAACATTGCACAGAAAAGAAAAATAGAGTACAATTTACACATCTTGACATAAATAAGTCTATATATCAATATAACAGTAAATTCATAGTATTACTGAGCAGTAGTGTATGTTGAAGGTATTTCTAAAGCTATCCTAATGAGCAAAGGATTTGAAAATACATTCAATGTTGAAAATATGTTTTGCTCAGTGGGTTTGATTGGTTGCGTATGTGTGTCTGTCAGTTAACCTTAACTGGATACAATCCTGAATCCTCACAAAGATCTTGTCGATGTCCAATATTTTACATGTTCTTTATGTTTGTCTATAAAAACATTAAAAAGTCATTAAGTATGACTTGGATATAATCACCTGCTCCCATTGATACAGACAGTCTTATCTGTCTATCAGTGGTTTATCCATTTAAGGGTATGACTGCCTGGGAAACAGGCTCTGTCTGGTTTGACAGCAGGCAGCTACCTCATGCACTAAATAGGGCCCAGGGCTTTAGTTCAAGGTAGTGCACTATATACTGTGGAAATAAGCTGTCATTTGGATTTTCTATCTTGACTTTTTTACGTTAATTTGAAGACCGTGAATTTAACTGTAATGTTACAGACTAATGGAATAGGACTTTATTAACATACATTTTTACTTTGAGTAATGAACTTAGTGTTTATAAAATGATAGTAGCTTATAACGGTAGTGTGAAATCTATAATAAATTAATAAAAAGGGACACCTCCCAACTCTACTTATTAATAGGTTTTAAAGTACATAGAAATGTAAAAAAAGACAATGACACAAAGGCCAGTAGCATTTATTTCCTCATTCAAATCTCTTCTAACAGAATATTGTTTTTAAGAAACTAAAATATGGGCATTTTATATATAAAAGAAAATGTATATACTAAGACATGATATCTAATAAAACTAAAGTGGGTTGCTGTTTAATTCTCTATTCTATAGCTACGTCTAGATTTGGAGTTTGAACATATAGAGGTCCAATAGAAAACACAAGTAAATAGGGGTAAAGTTCTTCCGTACAGAACACAAAAAAGTTATCTTGACTGACCAATTTCCTCCTTCAGAGCCTCCTTCATCACCCGTCAGTTCTAGTTTTGTTCTGTACTATCAAGCCTGGTGACCCATAATGCACTTCACCCAAGCCCTGGCCACATTATCCTCTCTTTGATCGTAATAATCATCTCTCGCTCTGTTTAAAAGTGATTTCGTACATCCTTTGGCTAACAGAGTGCTATATTCAGTCTCCTTCAGTCTAAAGTTCCTGCCTCCATATAATTCATTGCTCATCCATTTGTAATTGTCTATTTTCTTGAGTGATTTTCTCATTAAGTGATGGTTTCAAGCTGGGTGTAAGCTATCTACTGTACTTTGCTTTTGGAGTTCAGCCTTTGACAGCCATACTGGAAAGATTGAAGCCACATGCTGTGTCCTTGAGCAAGGCACTTCACCCTAAGGTGCTCCATGGGAATGTCATATGCCATGCTTCTATTGTAAGATTGAACCGCACATTGAGAATTGAAAAGGACAGTTGGCGCAATTGGAACTAAAACGTCAAAATTAAAGACAGTACAAAAGAGCCACTTGGGGCAACATGACATAAGAGAGTTAAATCAAGTTATAACCAGAATGTTAGGACATTTCAATATCTATGCAATCTTTCACTTGAGCTGTATCTACCTATTGGTTGGAGGGGCACGCTCTAATGGCACAATGACCTACTGTATGCTGTACGTTGCCTACAAATGCCTATTGTTAAACGTTGACATGTTAGTGGCATAAGGTCTCTGTGATATATTAAGCTCAGATTATCACACTGACAAAAATACAATAACAAAACAGCATTGAACAGACTTTGGCAGCTGATTCTCAAGTACCAGGCACTTGAATGTGTGTTTCACAAAATATTTTTTAACTACCAAAAAGAGAGAGGACATTTTTAAATGACGGAGTGAAACCACATCTTTTAAAGCAGGTAAGAATATAAAGGTATTTTTTCAATCAGTAGCGCAGATGATCCACTTTTTAATGTACTGTTAATTTACATTGCAGATCTTCCACAGCATTGATTAAATCATACCCAACAACACAAAAAATACAATATATATATAAAAAAGTAACATATTTTAAACTGAATAATATTGATTTAAGACTAATACACTAACACTTTGTATTCGTTCAACCGGAAACAAAACGTATTAGATTCAGACATTTGAAGTAGTGATGTTGAATTTGCTGGCATTTCATAAGCATCAGAGAAATGGTAAAATTGTTGTTTCAGTCAATTAATTATTCTTCCAGGATATTTCTTTATCAAGCAGGTGATTTAATTAATCAAATGTGTTTTTAAATGGCAGTTCTTTAAATTCATTACTAATATTTGCAAATATTTATATGCTTCATCTTTGCATTCATATCTAATTAAGGGAGATTTATAAATGCTTTACCTGCTAATATTATTTTCAATCAAGCAATCGATTTTAATCAATATATTGGTTTGAGGTTAATTTGATATCATTGAAAGATTAGCTCCAGAGAGGACTGTATGAAAAAAAGAGAAATGTCTTTGGCATTGAGAAATACATGGAATATATATGTTTTGGTAAAAAAAGGGGAAAATAAATAATTTGCTGCAGTTTCAAACCCAAAATTCTAAAACTCCACCTACTTTACTACCAGCCCCCCCTCCCCAATTTCCAGTGTATGATGTTGCCTTTTTGGAATGTTTTTGCACCTGCACTAGGACATAAGTCTTCTGTGAGAACGCTGAGGTGTTTTGTGAGTTGCTGGTTCGTATCTAGTGTCTCTTTCAGAGGCAACAGCCCATTTCAGAGGGAAATAACATGACTGCAGCTTATCCCTGTGTTCTGATCTGTCCTGAGCAGTGACGGAACTAAGGAACCAAGACCAGGAAATGAAACACAGCATGCTGAGGCTGAGGATTCTGGGAAGTGTGGTCTTTAGGAAAGTGACTCCTGAGGTGTTTATCGCTCTGTCTTGAAGGCTTGTTAACTAAAGGAATATACCCTTACAGTCTGTAGACATGAAGCTTGAAGTAGCCATAAACCTTTAAGTTGGGTTGGGTTACATGTGGGGATTCCGATACACCCCCAGGGCAGCTAAGGGCGGAAAGGGTTGTAAGGTGGGTAACAGTACTAGTTTTTCGGTTAGTATCTCTAGGTCTCCTCAAGGGTCACCTGGGGTTAAGGTGGCTCCTCTTTTATTCCCTCAGAGTTTAGTCGGGTGGTAAGGGGAAACAAGAGTGGTCCTAGGGATGTCATTGTCCTCCAGGGTAGGGGTAGGTGGTTGCAGCTCTATGGGGGCTGGTTCCTGGGGTGTCTGCCTCTACTTGCGTTTGCTGTGGTGATGCATGTCTTCCAAAGTCACCCTGCCCCACACGCCGATCACAAACGTCTCAATCTCACACTCGTTCTCCCCGCGGGCAATCCGGAAGTAGCCGTTCTCTCCCCAGTTTTTCCCCCACGAGTTGGCAGCAATCTGGAAAAATACAAAGTCGGTATCGGTAGATGTAGCAGAGACATAATCGGATAATCACAGAAATGCGTAACTGAGAGATACAGTCCTGTGACAAGAACCCTTACCCAGTACTTCCTCATTGTTCCATCATAGGTCCTCTCTTCCCCCCACCTGGAACAGAAAACACTGTGTGATTAACCACCTGGTTCTTTGTAACTAAAGGACTGTTCACCTCAGCACTGTTCTGAACATCAGAGGTCACACACACCTTTTGAATTTCAGACATTTACGTTCTTTAGTGGAATTAAGGGTAATCTATCCATCAAAATGCATGAACACACATAGACAGAAATATCAATTCTTGACACTAAACTGTGTTTAGTGGGATATTGCACCATTCTTCAAGAAGAAAAGCCTCCAGTTCTTTGAGGGAAGGAGGTGGAAATCTATTTTAGATTTGGTGACTGTCGAGGCTGTTGGGATGAATTTGAATTCACTGTTGTATTGCTTAGCAGTGTGTATGGGAGTGTTATCATCTCTGAATATTGGAACATCATGATGGATCTCCAACAATGTTAAACTGTTGGAATCAGACATTGTAGCCTTTAGGCATCCTTTGGATTTTTACAAGCATAAACCTATATTTGGTAATTATTGAGGATTTACATTTGGGGCTTCAGCAACTCCATTGTTAAAGGAAAATTCCCTGCGCAAAATTAACCTAGGGGTTAATAACACATGGGTACCGAGTCGACCGTTCTCAGGGATATGTTTTCAAGCTAAACGAATGTGCCCAATTTTAGTGCAAACGTTTATTAAAGTTTGTGGTACGACTGGTCGAGTCTGTTTTCCCAAGATGGCGCCTGCCTGTATACATATCAAAGGTACTGTCTTTTAAACTATCTTTTTAATAAACTGTCTGTACACTTACAAATATCGCAATGCTTTGGTTTGCATGTAGGGACCCTCATTATGCTACTGTGGAAGTGTGGTGCTATTTTGAGGCTTCTTAGTGGTATAAAATAGCAATTTATTTTTACTTCATCCATGCCCTCACAACTAGTGTTATAAAGTAATTATCAGTTCGCACTAAAACTGGGCACAGGCGATTAGCAAGAAAACATCCCAGAGAACGGTTGACTCGGTACCCATGTGTTATTAACCCCTAGGTTCATTTTGCGACGGAATTGTCCTTTAAGTGTCCGGCAATTTATGTTGGTCAGCTTCTCTTCACATTTGCTGATGCAAAATGTCCATGTAGAGCATTTGCTGTTATGTTTTTTATTTTAAAACTGTTCCATATTAACCAACAATTTGGGCTCTTTGAAACTCTGTTATTTGCGTCGTGTTGCTTGTGTTCAATTTCATACATCTTTTATGGCTGACACATAATGCACTACTAATTGACAGTCAACCTAATGTGACATCTGGAGCTTTGTTTGTAATTTTGATTTTGTTTCTTCATAGTAACAGTCCTTTCACATGGTGTTTGCGTTATTTTTCCCTCCTATAGATTTTCAAATTCATCCCACACCATAGGAAAATCTATAAGTAGGAGCACATATCCGGTCATAATTTTCAGTGAACAAAACATCCTTTGTCTCCTGAAAAGCATCCTAAAATCAAGGTGTTATATATGACCATGAGAAAAAAAGTATTATTGGAATTTTACTCTCCATAAACACACTTCTCCCCTTATCCCAAACTATTTGGATTCCTCAACAGCAAATGGAATTTCCCTATCCGCTACATCCCCGTCACAGAACAGGAAACAGGAAGGAGATTGACAAACTGGGAGGATGTGTTCTCCACCCGACTCCTGTCACCTAGCAGACAACAATATTGCTCAAATAATAATCCAGTAATCCAGGAGCACACCTCACAGAGAACAATCTCTCTGTATCTATCCTTCCCAACATTGTTCCCAGGATGTTTTGGCCAACACCAGGACTTCATCATCCTTAGCTCGCGCTTCAGTCTGGCAGTTGTACCCAGTCGGAAGCATCCCAATGCGCAGCCCTCGTTTCGCTTTGCACGCCTCGAGGCGCCTCCGAGCCTACAAGAACCACCTTATCTTTTACAAGACAAATTGAATGCTGGGAAACAAATTGTGTTTACAGCCAACTTGGTCACCCGCCATCCAAACAGAGGCAAATTATGACAACCTTCAATTCACCAGTTTCCTTACAAAGATGACTGTGAATTTGACAGGGGTTAAAGGGCCATTTTGCTCTAAAAAGGAGAAAAAACTGCTGTGCAAACATTAGAACCACATCTGAAACAGATAGTGGCTGAAGGGGCAAAGATATCAGTTTGGGAGACCACAGCTTTCCATCCCTGTGTGTGTGTGTGTCCTGGCAGAGCCAGACAGTATTGGAGCACAGCAGAGATGTTATCTCCACTAGCGTTGCTCCAGTCTGGACAATGGTGGACATACCAGTGAGGCCTACCTCGCCATGACCTCCTCCATGGGCCTGATCCCCTCTTTGCCCAGTGCGTTTGGGATCAGCGTGCCAGACAATGCCCTTTTCACCGGAGTGGGCCTGAATGAGCCCAACACAAACTTTCCCATGCCCTTGGCTTAGCGGAACGTAGAGCAGCAGGATCAGAGCAGTGAAAACACTGGTGCTTGTGACTGTTAGGCTTCGCGAGCCCTTCCCCACTTCCCTCTGCCCTGTCCCCAAATCCGTACCCACAGAGGCATGTTTTTTTGGGGCGAACCAGCAAAAGACCCGCTGTGTCAGCAGCACAGCCATCATTGTCATCATCGTCAGTGGAGCATGCTGCCTGCGATGGACAACAGTAGACAGTGTATTGAGGGTGAATGCCAGAGGGCCCTCTATGGTGGAAGAGCCACTGTAATGGGAAAAAGGGTGCAAATTGTGGCAGCAAGGTGGCCTAGGGGTAAAGGCCAATCCTGGTCCTGGAGAGCTACTGTCCTGATATTTTCACTCCAACCCTAATCTATCACACCTGATTCTAATACTAAGCTAGTTGATAAGCTGAATGAGGCTATATTATGTGTGGTTGAAGTGAAAACCTACAGGATGGAAGCTCTCCAGGACCAGGGTTAGAGACACCTGGGTAAGGGAATTTGACTGGTGTGCAATAAGGACCCTGGTTCAAATCCTAGACAGCCAAGCTTAAATCTTTGTAGTTCTGTCCTTGAGCAAGACAGTTAACCCTAATTGCTCCCAGGTCGTTGCTCCAAATAAAACTTGGTTGTTAAATCTACTTGCCTTGTTAAATAATGGTATGAAAAAAAGGGATTCAGCTTTTGGTACGGATAGACTTAGACCCTGTAGATCTGAAAAACAGTCCTTTCTGTTAGATACCACTGTACAGCGGTCATCGGATGGGTTATGCTGTCTTCAAACAAAGCTTGTGATGTGAAGAAGCGACTGGCGATGACCCTTACAGTGTGATGTCAATCAACACTCAGGATCAGTTCCATTTCTCGATGAGAGAGGCCCACCTGGTGGTGACATGACACCCTCCAAACGAGGAGCCTCCCAGTCTTACAGGGCAAGGATATTCTGGTTTCCCATAAAGAAATGTGTTTTCTAATATGCTTTAGTGTTAAAGATCAAGGCAAGCTCTACCGGAATATTGTAGGAATGCCGGCCAACAGTAGGTAGCAACACTATTTTTTCCTCCCAATATTGTTATGATACACACATGAATAGCTGTCATTTCTCCTCTGTTGTTATAGTTCAAAGTTATTTAAATCTGACAGTATAGGGAGGATCGTTGGGTCCAGTAGGTGCCATAGCTGTTCATCTTACTCATTAGGGTTGGGCTGTAACCTGTCTGAGTAAAATCTGTGATGAAATAACTACTAACTTAACTGCATTATGATTTTCTTGTTTCAATCAGATTTTGAAGCTATTAAGATATTAAACTGAGGACACTAAAATTACCTTTTCTACTGACTGAAAAACACCCCAGCCCAGGGTCCCTGCTCCTCTGTGTGAACGTGCCTTAGGCATACTGCAAGGAGGCATGAGGACTGTAGATGTGGACAGGGAAATAAATTGCAATGTCTGTACTGTGAGACGCCTAAGACAGCACTACAGGAAGACAGAAAGGACAGCTGATTGTCTTCTCAACACTGTGCGTCACAGGGAAGACTTCCTCCTTCCTCATGTGGAACCCTACTTACAGGCTCATCCTGACATGACCCTCCAGCATGAAACCACTAACCATATTGCTTGGTCTGTGCAAGATTTCCTGCAAGAAAGGAATGTCAGTGTTCTGCTATGGCCAGCGAAGAGCCCGGATCTCAATCCCATTGGGCACGTCTGGGAGCTGTTGGATCAGAGGGTGAGGGCCATTCAACCCAAAAATGTCTGGGAACGTGCAGGTGCCTTGGTGGAAGTGTGGGGTAACATATCACAGCAGGAAATACACTGCAGTACTTAATGCAGCTGGTGGATACACCAGATAATGACTGTTACTTTTGACCCCACCCCCCCTTTTGTTCAGGGACACATTATTCCATTTCCGTTAGTCACATGTCTGTGGAACTTGTTCAGTTGATGTCTTTGTTGTTGAATTTTTTCATTTTCATACATATTTTTTATATGTTTGCTGAAAAATGACAGCAGTTGAAAGTGAGAGGATGTTTCTTTTTTTGCTGCGTTTATCAAAACAAGACAGATGGTTCCAGGTAGATTAATATAAAATAATATTTCCACATATTTATGATCTATAATGCATAATGACAAATCACAACCCCCGTTAAAAGAGCTTGACTTCCCCCAAGGAAAATGTTGCATTCTAGACCAAAACAAATCTATCCTGTCATAATTTCTGTACGCAATGGTCTGTATGAAAGCAGGCTATCAAAACGAATTAGCTGGTGGCTAAAGGAAAGAAAATCACACAGGTTCAGCCTCCACAAAGTGAATTTCCCCCAATGCTCTGTATCTCTTGTTCAACGGCCAATCAGATAAGAAGCTGTGGCTCTGCTCCGAGTTCCTTCAACTGACGGCATTGTTTAAGCAGTGATGTTCTCATAGTGTGCCTTTATCACAGCACCAGCCTGGAGAACATACGAGTCAGATTATTGTCATCACAAGTGCCACTCAAAACCCAACACATAATTCTTAATTATTCTACCCATCCTAGATAAAATGGACATCATCCGAACAGACAGCTGAGTCAGGGCTGCACAAATACCTACAGGAATATTTGGAGAAATACCTGACCGCTCAGACCAAACTTAACAATAAACAGTATTGGGCTGGACTGCTCTACTGATCTAGGATTAGTGTTCTATTCTCTTACTCCAGCCTCCTCTATTGATGTCTTAACAACCCAGCAGCCCTGGGATCAGTGTCTAGCGAAACTTCCTTCCTAGACAGATGGGGTGGAGACGGGGCGACAGGGCGGGGACGTATCCAGGTGTGTGGTGTCTGCCTGCCTGCAATTTTGTGGTCTCCGTGGTAACCAGGGGGCTGGTCTGGAGCCAAGGTATGTCTCAGACTCTCAGAGGGCGGGGCTACTTCTTTCAATCGCCCTGAGCAACAAAACACACCTGTGGTAACATGTCACTTCTTAATTGGATAATTTAATAAGTGCAAACAAGTAATAAGCTTAGATGGTGTTTATGATGTAAAATAAAGCTTATATTAGTATTAGTACTACCTCTAACACACTAACACACAACAGATAGAATGGGGGCATCAGGTGGTACAGTGGTTAGAGAATCAGACTTGTGGTCGGAAGGATGCCGGTTCGACCCCCGACTGTACCAAATGTTGTTGTGTCCTTGAGCAAGGCACTTTACCTTACAGGAGGATGTCTGTGTACTTACTTTAAGTCCCTCTTAATAAGAGAGTCAGCTAAATGACTAAATTGTAAAATGTAACTAGAATACCATGCTAAACTTTACGAGACAATAGACACAAGGAAGGCCTTACCCTGTGATCCTGACGGAGTGTGTGTTGTGTTTGCGGAAATGTGGGGGTCTGGTGGAGCTGACGTCTGTGTGCTTGTAGATCCCACTCTTGTAGACAAAGAAATCCTCATGAACCTCCAGTATGGCTGCAGGACAACAGACAGGAGGAGACACTGTAAATGCACTGGATACACAGACTCTATTTACAGTGAGAGAAATCGCTTACTTACCAAACCGTCTTAGAGGTTCTATATGTAGAATTCCAAGGAACTACAGTACTTTCTCTTTCAAGCGACCAGTTAATGAATGCTTTAAGAATGATATTTCATGATATTTAAAAGATCAGAAAAAAGCATGTATATGGGATAACGATTTCCTACACCATGCAGTGCTTTGTTACACACAAAAGCATGGCATAAAATATTTAAATTTTATTATGTTCGGACTATCGTTTGCCCATTGACAAAGACAGTGGAAGCACAACTCATCACGTCCTTATTGAAATTCCTGTAGAAAAGGAAAATATGCACTGCAAAGTATAGGAAATCACTGTCCCTAAACGGCTTTTCCACATTTCTTTTATTATGACATTTGTTTTTTACAGCTTTTGGAAGCTGGTCACTTAAAGAGAAAGTGATTATGTTGTTACTCTGTGGAATGCTACATAAATTATACAATTAGCACATTTATAAAGAAAAAACTAACTCTGTAATCCATCACTATATAATATAAAGATAAATATCAACGATTTAACCTGATCAGGTAAAAAATACG
The DNA here is from genome assembly GCA_016801145.1 of Umbra pygmaea. NCBI lineage: Eukaryota > Metazoa > Chordata > Actinopteri > Esociformes > Umbridae > Umbra > Umbra pygmaea. Next base: position 21,661 of record JACXGM010006837.1, on the reverse strand, counting down.
AGCTGTAAATAATGGTCACCAAACAGGGTGAAAAATCAGTTGAAGTGTTTCTAAGCTTGTCTGATTGCAGAGAGTTAAATCATATTGTAGCGGATAATGCGATTTATTTCTTCTGAGCATATTTTCCCATTTCCCTGTTACATAAAGCAAACCTTGAACATCAAAGGGCAGCTGTTGTGTTGCAGGGTGTGTTTGTCTTTGAACCGGTGCAGTATGCACTTAGCTCAGCGAAGCTCCCTGTGATTTTCTCATTAGGAAACCTCACTTGGAATAATGTTTCGGAACTCTCACTGAGCAAATACCACATTTGGAGAACTACCAGTCACAGACATGTTTTCCTGAAGGTCAAATACTCAACTTGAGGCCTAACCTTTGAACCCTTATACAATTTTCCCTTATTAAGAGACATTTCTGGAATTTCTTTGTAGCCCACAAAAGATTTAGTTGAGATTTACCCCTAAGTAAAAGAAGAGGCTTGCCACATAAACTATTGTTCGCCAGATTAATTCTAGCTGACTAAAAAAATGATAATGATGTTTGGACAATGTTAACATATACACAAAAATCATAGGAAAATAATTTAGGTGATGGTGAAAAATTGACAAGTAAAGGTGTAAAGTAACTGTGGCTAGAGTTGGTGACCAAATCACATACTGTAACCTACACATTTAAAGGTGCTGCTTGTAGAATTTGTGTTATCGTTTAGCAGAGTGAAAAAATAAGTGCTCTCTCTTTAAAAGAATACTCCAGACCCTTAACACCTCAAAATCATTGTGCTGGCCATGTTTCCAACACGACGGTCACTAAATACACCTTCTCAGCGCGTTTGGTAATTCCCAGCTCGGCCACGGTAAGTTGCCCAAAACCCTTTATTTATGTCAATTTTTTTTTTTAATACATCTACATGCGTTTGTTTGACTTCTTGATATTTATTTGTCCTGTTTTATTCTCCCATCAACTCGATTCAAAGATCGACTCGCTTCAAAACGAACAATATGTACTTTTTAAAATGTTGCAATGACGTAACCGAAAAGCTTTGGAAAACCTACAGTGGCCGATTTGGGAATTACTGAATGTGCTGAGAAGGAGACTGGTACAACGTCACATGACCGGCACAATGATTTTGAAGTGTTTAGAAGTCTGGAGTGTTCCTTTAAGTGACCAAGCAGCTTCCAAAAGCAATCAGACAAGCTTAAAACTCTTCAACTGATTATTTAATGTTATTTACAGCTCGTAATATTCACCTGATCAGGTTAAATCGTTAATGTTGATATTTATCTTTATAATAAATAGCGATGAATTACAGTTTAGATTGTATGATCTAAATACTGTAAAGGTGCTAATTGTAGAATTTGTGTAGCATTACAGAATGAAAACAGAACTATTTTCTCTATAAGTGACTAACTTCCAAAAGCTTTTACATATCTCCTTTATATGATATTTAAAATAAAATGAAAAAAAATGATTAGATGTGACAATATTTTAATACATATTTTGCCATTTAAAGTGGAATTGCAACACGACATGATGAGTTGTGCTTTGAGTGTTTGTCAATGGGGCAAGTGCTGGTCTGAATTTAATCTAATGTACACATTTCAGGCCATCCTCTTTTTATATTTTTTGTAAAAAAATCGAGAAATACAATTTTTACAGTGTTCATGAACTGGTCACCTGAAAGAAAACGTAGTTCCGTTGTTAGTGTTCGAATTCTACAAAAAGCACCTTTTAGTAGACCATGAAATTGAATCAATACATATCCACTCTAGATATTAAATGTTAAAATGGCCACTTAATATTTTAAAGGATTTTTAGATATCTTGAATTACAATCTTTACTATAAAAAATTGTATTGTGGATACCTTTAATTACCAATCTAACTTGTGAGAATACAATTTTAACCAGTAGAAATGCTATTGTGTATATTTAAAATGTAATTAAAGATGGGAATGCGGTTTCGGATCATGCACGGGATGATTACGTTCACCGACTATACTTCTGCAATTGAATTTACAGTCGCCCGATGTGAACACAAGGAGTCGCTGGAGATCAAAACAGGAGATGGCTCTGAATACTAATGCAACACACACGCACACATACACACACACACGTACGCACACACTGAAGGTTCTCGTCTAAATCATCCTACCTTGAACTGGCCCGTTATCCATAATCTCCTTCATGATCTCCTTATCCTGTTGAGAAATGAGTTGGAGACAGATGTGCGATGAGAGGAAACGAAACAGACAAACTTACACCATCCACTGCCAGAGTACCACAGCTCTTAAGGCGTGGCTTAATGCCTTCAGAGGGGCAAGTGAAAGAAACACATGTCGAAAGGATTACCAACATCAGGCATGATTTAGAATGACTGATGATGACAGGCTGGCCACAGATTTGAGCTATTTACTATAATACATAAGGGTACATGACCCCTGACCTTTAGACTTCTAACCCTATTCTCCAAATTTAGTGAGTAATTTTTATTAGGGCCCATAAGGAAAAGAGACTATGGCTGTAGTGAAAGGAAGTGTACTGTGTAAGGTGAAGGGTACGTGGTGTGTGCCCTAAGAAGTGTACTGTGTAAGGTGAAGGGTGCGTGGTGTGTGCACTAAGAAGTGTACTGTGTAAGGTGAAGGGTACGTGGTGTGTGCCCTAAGAAGTGTATTGTGTAAGGTGAAGGGTATGTGGTGTGTGCACTAAGAAGTGTATTGTGTAAGGTGAAGGGTACGTGGTGTGTGCACTAAGAAGTGTACTGTGTAAGGTGAAGGGTACATGGTGTGTGCACTAAGAAGTGTATTGTGTAAGGTGAAGGGTATGTGGTGTGTGCACTAAAAAGTGTACTGACATCCGATGACTCAGTGTTTAGGGAGTCAGACTTGTAGTCAGACGGTTGCCGTTTGATTCCAGACTTTGCCAATTGTTGTGTCCTTGAGCAAGGCACTTCACCCTAAGTTGCTAATGGGAATGGTTCTGTACTTACTGTAAGTGACTCTGGATAGGAGCGTCTGATAAATTACTGAAATGTAAAAATATAATGTGTACATGGTGTGTACCAAAGATGTGTACAGTGAAGGGTACGTGGTGTGTACTAAGAAATGTACAGTAAAGGGTATGTCGTGTATACTAAGAAGTGTACTGTGTATAGTGAAGGGTATGTCGTGTGTACTAAGAAGTGTACTACGTAGAGTGAAGGGTATGCGCTGTGATAAGAACTGTAACAAAAAGGGAGCCATTTGGCTCAGGTAATGTACTGTGTTTTACTCCTACTGCTACACAATACGATGTCTTAAACTGACATGTTCAACTATAAACTGAAGACTGCAGGAGAGTGATTTTACACGTGGACCATATGGCCCCGAAATATTCCAATTCATAATATTCATAATCAGTTTTTCTTCACAACACACGCTACCTCCATGCACATGTCCGATAAGTTATCCAAGTTTCCAATTAATTGGAAAAAAGAGGAGGACACGTTATATATTTTTTTATTGTTCTTATTAATGAGGGGACCACATAACCTGCCCCCAACATTGGGGGGGAACATGTCACCCCCTGCTCATATGCCTTTGCTCATCTGTTTTCAAGGAAATTTTAAATACTGCATCTCTGATCTTTCACAAGGAGCTTGTGTAATGTACCTTCTTGATGAACGAACAAGAAAAACACACAAAAGAGATTATGGGCTAACGCAGCTTGTGGATTTCCACCAGACTATGTTTTCATGGCTTTTGCGACAGACTGTGATGATGAAGGAAGGTAACAAAGTGGGTTTTGCAAGCTACTATTAAGCTTATGTCAGAGACATGTGGGAGTAAATGTTTTGTGTTTACGTTTGACGACAGCCTGTAGGGAGGTGTTGACTGGTAGATGTCGTTTTGGTAGGCATGTGTGTTGGGGCAGCGTGCTGTAGCCTGCCTCTTCCCTCGGCCCACGGAGCGACTCTGCATCATACAACGGCCGACTTCCACTGGGGTCTGCTGGGGGGGCGAGAATGGGTAACATTCCTCTGTCACCACCCTGAGAGCGAGCGAGATAGAAAGGGAGGGCGGAAGAGTAGAGAAAGTAAATAAACAAGATCATCAGTTGTCATCTAAAGAATTGTCCCCATAGAATTATAATCTATAGAAAGGCCATTGAGCTGCTTGGCGTGGTCGTTCGATCAGTACACCACAAAATAGCGATGTTGTCATGGTGACTACACGATAATCGGTTTAATCCGGAAGTAGGCCGCTAGATCTTTTCAATGGAATGGTACACGTAAAATGGCTGACGCTCTGACCATTCTGCAAGACTGATTGGAATTGGAATGGCCTTTCTATCCATTCTATTTCTATGAAAGTCCCGTGCCTGGTGTCACAGTGAAATGTGTATTACCCTCTGCGCCTCAGGTACCACCAGGCTCCGTCAATACGGCCTCCAGCACAGCCCCCTTGGTTGCGTGTGTCACAAGAAATTAGGTTCTGGGGTGACAGCTGAGGGGTCATGTGACCCATGGACTGGATAGCGATTCGATCTGATGCTACCGCTGAGCGAGAGAGAGAGACAGAGAGAGAGAGAATATTTTAAAACACTAACTACTGAATATGGATATGTGCTCATAATATCTGCTCATTTTAAAAACATTTTGTCAGCCTCTAACCATATATACACTAACAGGCCACTTGATTAGGTACACCTTGCTAGTACTGTATTGGACCCACTTTTGCCTTCAGAATTGCCTTAATTCTTTGTGGAATAGATTCAACAAGGTGCTGGAAAGATTCCTCAGAGAGTTTGGTCCATATTGACGTTATTGCATCACACAGTTGCTGCAGATTCTTTGGCTGCACATTCATGATGAGAATCTCCTGTTCCACCACATCCCAAAGGTGCTTGACTGGATTGAGATCTGGTGACTCTGGAGACCATTTGGGTATACTGAACTCATTATCATGTCCAAGATGCCAATTTCAGATGATGTGAGATTTGTTAAATGGCATGATATCCTGCTGGAAGTAGCCATTAAAAGATGGGAACACTGTGGTCATAAAGGGATGGACATGGTCAGCAACAAAAGTCAGGAAGGCTGTGGCATTTAAATGATGCTCAATTGGTACTAAAGGGCCCAAAGGGCCCAAAATATCTCCCACACCATTAAACCACCACCACCACCAGCAGCCTGAACCATTGATACAAGGCAGGATGGATCCATGATTTAATGTTGTTTACGTCAAATTTTGACCCTACCATCTGAATGTTGCAGCAGAATCTCAATCTATGCTGCAACATTCAGATGTTACGGTCAGAATTTGACAACGTTTTCCAATCTTCTATTGTCCAATTTTGGTGTAGCCTCAGTTTCCTGTTCTTAGCTGACAGGATTGGCACCCGGTGTGGTCTTCTGCTGCTGTAGCCCATCTGCTTCAAGCTTTAACACGTTTTGCGTTCAGAGTTGCTTTTCTGTGTACCTTGGTTGTAATGAGTGGTTGAGTTACAGTTGCCTTTCTATCAGCTTGAACCAGTCTGGCCATTCTCCTCTGACCTCTGCCATCAACAAGGAATTTTCGACAAGAGAACTTCTGCTAACTGGATATTTTCTCTTTTTCTGACCATTCTCTGTAAACCCTTTCATTTACATTACGAGCTTGAACAGGTGTTCCTTATAAAGTGGCTGGTGAGTTACCAACGTCCTGGCTTGTTGCACCTCACCTGCAGTGGAGAACGCCCAAGAGGCAGCGCAGTTGCCCTGGTCCAGAGGTTCATGGATCTTCCCAGGCCACTTTTCCTCTGCGTTGAAGTGCAGAGGCAGATGGTCCGTCTGGGGGTCCATGTTCATCTGAGCACAGGGACAGAGATGAGCAGGATGGTAACATAGGAAGTAGGTTGGTAACACAGGAAGTAGGATGGTAACACAGGAAGTAGGATGGTAACACAGGAAGTAGGATGGTAACACAGAGAGTAGGATGGTAACACAGGATGTAGGATGGTAACATAGGAAGTAGGAGGTAACACAGGAAGTAGGATGGTAACACAGGAAGTAGGAAGGTAAAACAGGAAGTAGGATGGTAACACAGGAAGTAGGATGGTAACACAGGAAGTAGGATGGTAACACAGAAAGTAGGATGGTAACACAGGAAGTAGGATGGTAACACAGGAAGTAGGATGGTAACACCGAAAGTAGGATGTAACACAGGAAGTAGGATGGTAACACAGGAAGTTCGATGGTAACACAGGAAGTAGGATGGTAACACAGGAGGTTGCCCTTGGCCACCTTGATCGTTTAATGTTACAGATACACACAGACATCCTAGTCGTGTTCCACAGGCCAGGCACCAACAAATACTGTCCTGCAAATGACTTTAGTGTGCCATTCACTCAACAGACACTTTGAAAAGAAAATGATTCTGGGTGATGTAAAATTTACTCAAACACCAACATACTCTATATCTTATGCAGTATGCATGCCATTTCAATTATTTGTTACTTTAATTTTATTTAAAAAAGCACAAAGAACAAGTTATATGTACTAAATTATATTGTGTAATTTCCCAAATTATTTCACCATACATTATTTACAGCGTATGGTGATTGGTTGTCCACAAAACATTAATTAATGGGCTGACTGATCTTACATAACAGATTTAAGAAACTGGCAAATGATGTTAGTCTTGTCCAGTTGAGAGGACTTTACAGACGATTAAGAACATTTGGCCTAGTGTCAGTCTGGGAAACTGAACCGTTTGTTCTGTCTTTAGACGATGGAAATGACAGAGGGAGGCTACACAACCAGATAATATGGAGCAATAAGATTGAAGGACCAGTATCTATATTGTGGTTTCAGTCACTGGATATTAAGGGGGGATTGAAAATTAATACAGCAATTAACACCCATGCATTGTGCACTCATTGAAGAAATCACAAACAGTAACTCTTTGTAAATGTAAAACTAGATTCCTCAGAGACATGCGATTGCAAGCTTATCACAGTCCTTATCAGTGATCTGTGTCTGCAGGCTAGCTAGTGATTAGCACATTTGTGTTGCTAGATCAAAATCTGTTGTTCTACCCTTGAGCAAGAATCTTCACCATAGCAGATCCCATGTTGTAGCTATTAATAAAAATGTGTTTGAAGTAAAGGGTTAAATACTCCCAATATCATAAACACAATCCTTTCCATTCTGAGCAGCTCTGCAGTGTTTTATTAACCAAAACACAAATGATTCACCTAACCAAAAATGATGTGTTCTAAATGGCACTCTATTGGATTCATAGTGCACTCCTTTTAACATGCCTGGCAGTGGAGCTTAACCCAGCAGTTTTGTGGCATTAGCGCATCAGGCTCACGTGTAACCTCAGCTCCCATTAGACAGAGCCCAGCTGCTGGAACGACCTCCTCGCATTCACCACCGTTAATCATCTAACTCTCCTGAGAAAATCACCTGATATGGGCTCAGGAATGTGGCGTGCATTGCCGTATGCTACGTGTGGTCAGAGTCCCGCCGGGAGCGACACTTGACCCTGCTCACAGGTGAGAGTTACTGATGTTGCATAGATAAGGGAAGTGAGCAATGGAAGTGGACTCCCAAAGCTAACATGAGCAGGCCCGTCGCTTACTCATTATCAGTCAGACGGGGGGGCGGAACCAGGAGTCACACAGCCAGACGGGTTGATGAATAAGCTCTCCTGCTTTAGATATGGCTCCTACTGCAGGTGGAGGCTTGTTAGAGAGGGATGTACAAGTGGACGAGGGAGGGGCAGCAAGGTTGTGTTGTCTAGAGAGGACACCCCCCCATCCGGTTCACCACTAAACACCCAAACCTTCTCTGATGATGTGAAAGAGTCTGATATTAATCGGTGTGGTTTGTAAACAAAGCTGATGGCAGCAGAATGGAGAGTTCCCTGGTTGAAAGCCTCGCTGTTGTTAACGAGGCCCGTTCAACAGAGGTGTCAAAAGTATTCACATTCATTACTCAGGTAGAAGTATAGATACTAGGGTTTAAAAATACTTTTGTAGAAGTTGAAGTATGAACTCAAGCTTTTTACTCAAGTAAAAGTGTAAAAGTACTGGTTTCAAAACAACTTAAAGTATAAAAGTAAAAGTAATGTAGGGGGAAAAAAATGAAATTTTTTTCAGGACAAAAGCTTAGGCCGTGCCAGGGTGCCTGAAGTGCACTACCCCACTGCCACACAAACATTTTTTTTCTAAAAGCCATAATGACTATAATTTTTATTAAGATGTTATTGTTGAACAATTTGGGATGCACCTGTTTTAAATTAGATGGTGAGTATTTGAAAGCCATTAGCTTGTGGTAGTTGGGCATGCAGAGCTTGCAGCGCATTCGAGTTGTTTTTGCATCCAACCATATCGAAAAATTATTCCAGGTACAGCCAGGGATGTAGAAGGTTTGGCTGGTCTTCTTGGCTACCAACCTCCTCACTGGTGCTTGGTTGAGACATTTCGCTCGAGTTCTTTTGAGTCTGCGACATACCTCTGCTATTTCCTTGCTGGAGTGTGACGTGATTTGTGTCATGTGCAGGTGCGATGGATCGCGTACGAACCAATAGGGTGTTGGAATGGTAAATGTTTATACTCTCATCCAAACACAATCAAATTCACTCTATCTGGATAGGTTTTTGTTTTCTTTTTGAGTTTATTTTAACGATGACAAGCCGGAATGAAAACAAGCCGAACTGAAATAGGAGTAACAAGGCTTTTGTTAAAATGTAAGGAGTAGAAAGACAGATATTTGTGTGAAAATGTGAGAAGTAGAAGTAAAAAGTCTGCTGTAAAATAATTACTCCAGTAAAGTATAGATACCCAAAATGTATACTTAATTAAGGTAACAAAGTATTTGTACTTTGTTACTTGACACCTCTGCTGTCACCTGAACCCCAAAAGAGCAAGCAACAATGAAAAACAGATGCAGTGGTGAGGAAAAACTCACTGGAGAATATTAGAGCGTTTAACATTTTAAGGTTACATTATTCATCAATATATTTCAACGTTTAGATCACCAACAGGTCCATAAATAAGTGTTCTGTGGCCAATGTCTTCAGGAAAGCAATCCAGGTGAGCTACCTACCAGATCATAGACCCATTTACAGGTTCTACATCACTGCCCAGTCCTACCAGCTGTCAGCTCCCCTCACCTCTGCCCAGCCCTACAAGGTGTCAGGTCCCTTCCCCTGGTTCTCTTCCCAGTCCTACCAGCTGTGAGGTCTCCTCACCTGGTACACTACCCAGTCCTGCCAGCTGTGAGGTCTCATCACCTGGTTCTCTTCCCAATCCTACCAGCTGTGAGGTCTCCTCACCTTGTTCTCTACCCAGTCTTACCAGCTGTCAGGTCTCCTCACCTGGTTCTCTTCCCAGTCCTACAAACTGTCAGGTATCCTCACCTGGATCTCATTCATGTTCATGATGGTCCTAGAAGGCCTCTGCGTCCCCAAGCGGTACCTCAGACCCTCGTCCAGAGACATCCCGTAGAATTGGCTGTAGTTGGCTGCCCGCCAGCTGGAGAGAGACAAAGGGGGGTATGTCGGGGCAGTGAGCGTGGAAAAAGTGTGTTTGTGGAAACAGTGTGTGCGTGTGTGCGTGTGTGTGTGTGTACGTGTGTGTGCGTGTGTGCGTGTGTGTGTGTTTAAGAGTCCTTACCCATAGTTTCCTCTGTTGACGGCCTGGATCATGTCAGTCTCTATCAGGCATGCATGCTGCTCACACTCCCAACGACCGGTGGTTCCACATGTACTGTATGAGGAAGAGGAGGAGGGAGGAGGAAGAGGAGATAGAGAACAGAAAGACAAAGACAAAGAAAGAAATAGGGGGTAAATTAGGCAGGTCAGGGTCAACACTCTGAACACTTCATAGTTGTGTTAATTTTTGTCTATAGTAATTGGAAGGGTACCACAGTAGCATTACGCTCTGCTGTTCGTGACTGAATTGATTGATGTTATTTCCTGTGCACACCGCATGCCTGACTGATGTTCAGTAATGATGCCAGATTAGTGAAAGGAACCAGGAAAACTATATATATATATATAGAGGCAACATTTTAAGAATGAAAAAATGGATAAGAAGCGACTGGACAGTCTTATTCATCAGGGAGAAACTGAACAGAGAAATAGGCGGAAACGGGACCAGAGAATGACAGGGAGGAATGAGGGACCTTTTAAGGCTTGAAACCACAGCAAGAATATCCATTTTTAGTCCTAAAGAGCCCAGGGGGGAAATACCAACCCTTGTGATGAAGGCAATAAGTCATATTAAAACAATGTTGACATCAAAATGTTTGCGATCCACTGAAATAGAGCATTCCTGCTGTCCGTACGGAGATGAGTCACTGGAGATGTATGAGCCTGTGCTCCAAGAAAGACCTGGCCACCGGAGACACTAAGATGAAGTACAGTATTTTAGTAGTCTGGGACTCAAATGACAACCTGTTCCATGTTTAGTGCACTACTTTAGGGTAGGGCTGAATGTTTAGTGCACTACTTTAGGGTAGGGCTGAATGGGAGCCATTTGGAACACAGTAATTGTGTGACAGGAATACTGGACAATGTGATCTGGAGAAAAGGGTGACGTAGTCTAGACAGTATACAGTTAGGTATGTTAGGGATGCGATAGGCACATGGGATGGAAGTGATGACGTATGGATTTCACAGAATGAGTGCTTGCTGTTAAATCAATCTAAGCCTTACCCAAACCCTTACCCTAACCTTAGCCACTCAAAAACCTTGTTGTTAACTACATGTAACATGTATTACATTGTAATGTATTGTTTGTAAACATGGTGACAGTGAGGGGAAAAAAAGGATTAAAAAGCACATTTGCAACACGTCTGCATCGCGCTGGAATAGAAAACAAAATATGATTTCATCAGACCCCTCCCCTAATAAATAACGAAAAATGGGAAATAAACAGAGGTATGTACACAAACTTATTTGTTCAAATTCGCTGTGTTCACTATAAGGAATAACTGCACATGGATATGGACTGGTAATGACATTTCGAACATGTTTAGTGGCTCAAAGCACATTTTTTTACTTGCCCCGTTAATGTGTAACGGTTGTATACTGGAGCAAAAGGTAAACACGGTTTTGGCAATACAGATTGTTTGAGTTATTAACGCTACTGACAGCACTTCCGATATGCAAACAACAGAGCTACATTTTGAAATCGCCCGGAATTCTCCTTTAAGCTCCCTCGTTACAGTCTACAGACCTCCTTCCTCTCCTTAAGCTCCCTCGTTACAGTCTACAGACCTTCTCCCTCTCCTTAAGCTCCCTCGTTACAGTCTACAGTACTTCTCCCACTCCTCAAGCTCCCTCGTTACAGTCTGCAGAACTTCTCCATCTCCTTAAGCTCCCTCGTTACAGTCTACAGTACCTCTCCCAATCCTCAAGCTCCCTCGTTACAGTCTGGAGAACTTCTTCCTCTCCATAAGCTCCCTCGTTACAGTTTACAGACCTTCTCCCTCTCCTTAAGCTCCCTCGTTACAGTCTACAGTACTTTTCCCACTCCTCAAGCTCCCTCCTTACAGTCTGCAGAACTTCTCCCACTCCTTATGCTCCCTCGTTACAGTCTGCAGACATTCTCCCTCTCCTTAAGCTCCCTCGTTACAGTCTACAGTACTTCTCCCACTCCTCAAGCTCCCTCGTTACAGTCTGCAGAACTTCTCCCACTCCTCAAGCTCCCTCATTGACTCATCCATATCATATTTATTTCCATACTCACACAGTATACTGACGCTGTTTCATGGAGACTACCTAACACCATCCATAATGACACCAGTGACACACGTCTGTAAGTCACCACCTGGGTCCACATACTATTCAAATTCTTTGAGACACTTCAGCTGTTGGCTCTAGTCTACTAAAGCAGTGGTTCTAGAACCTCTCCAGGGATCCTCCTCTATCTCACAGTTTTGTTGAACCCTGAACTAGCTCACCTGATTTAAGCAGCCAAGGGCTTGATAAGTTGATTCAGGTGTGCTAGCTCTGGGATACATCTAAAACAGGGAATGGCTGTGGATTCCCAGGAGAGATTTGAGAACAACACAATACTATCTGAGCTGCTACATCACTACAGTAGCAGTATTCACTCAGAGTGATACTTCTGTCATACAGGAGTCTATTACTGAAGACCTTGAGGTTAGATACCAGAAAAAATTGTGAAGGACAGCCTATCCGACATATAGCCTTAACCTTGATGAATAGAGTGTCTTCCACCAACATCCTATCTTTGAGAAAGACCATGTCAAGGTTAAATAAGCAGGGCCTCCTTGGTAAAAATAGACAACAATTTCAGTGCAGCATTTATAGGTAAACTCCAGTTTCTCTTTTAAATCAAAAAAGACCCACACACGAAACAGTACTTAGCACTCAGGTATACACTAACCATGATGGTAAGTATACATATACATACTCCGCGACTCCCTGTCATTTCCCATGCATGTTATCCGTATACTCCGACACACTCCCGGGCCATTTCATCTTTCAACACTCAAAGTTGTGTTCATGTCTGTTTCCTAAATGACCAACCCACCCCCCCGCCCCCGGCTCTGGTAAGCCCCTTGATGTCTTTATCTCTTCCTCCCATTCGACTTGGTGACTATTCTGAACTCCCTGAAGCCGGTAACATACTAGATACAGCCATCCCTGTGTTTGCAAATGCTTTTAGCATTTTTTGTTGTTGCATTGGTTGGTTCAGTACCACCACAGACAAACACACAAAACCAACACACTCACAGAGTCACCTACACACAGACGCACAACACTGACACATACAGACACACAAAACCAACACATACACAGACACACCAACACACCAGGAATAGAGACATAACAGACTCTTGACACACAAAACTAACACACACCAACAGAACCTCCCCTACACACACACTAACACAAAAAGAGATCACACAAAGACCAAGAAACTAACACAAAACCGTGCATAACCATCTCTGCTATAAAATTATATAGCATTATATAACATCTCTGCTATAATGTTATATAACATCTCTGCTATACTGTTATATAACATCTCTGCTATACTATTACGGTATACAGCATAATATAACATATCTGCTATACTACTATATAGCATTATATACCATCTCTCCCATAACAATTAAATAGCACTATATAACCATCTCTGCTGTACTATTATATAGCATTATATACCATCTCTGCTGTACTATTAAATAGCATTATATACCATCTCTGCTAAATTATTATTTAGCATTATATAACCATCTCTGCTATACTATTATATACTGTAGCATTATATAACATCTCTGCTGTACAATTAGCCTAATAATATGAGAATAATAATATTAGCCTAATAATATGAGAATAATAATATTAGCCTAATAATATGAGAATAATAATATTAGCCTAATAATATGACAATAATAATATTAGCCTAATAATATTACAATGATAATATTAGCCTAATAATATGACAATAATAATATTAGCCTAATAATATGAAAATAATAATATTAGCCTAATGATATGACAATAATAATATTAGCCTAATAAACAGCGCTCTGCCACTGGCTGAAAAGTGGCAAGGAGATAATTGGTGATCTATATCGACCAATCATCACCTGGGATCGGGGTGGATTATCGCCTGCAGGGATTTACTTGTTTTACCGTGCTTTATCGACTCCCTCAGGCAGGGTCAGAAAAACACAAAGGTCATTGAGGTCATCAGTCAAGTGAACGTGTTTTCTCTCGTCCTGGTTGGACATGCAGAGTGGAAAAATTCAGAAATACTTGGCGTAGACGCCTAAGACATGGCGTCATCTCCGCTCCTGATGTGACAAGACAGGGTTATAGGTCCCACTGCAAATGATGCAAATTAACCATGTCTGAACACGCATGGCCGGTATTGTGCGTTAACTTAGCACCTGGGGCCCTCTGATCTTTGCTCTGCTGGCCCCTTGTTACTGTAACACATAACTGTGAGGAGTGGAAGAAAAGGTGGGGAAAAGGCAAAGCAGAGGAGAGATTTGAGGAATGTGTTCAGTTCTCTTCAAGCCCTTGTAGGGGCAGATCTTTCTAACCATCCGGAACCCCCACAGGGCCCTGTGTCGCCCGATACTGGAGAACAGTTGATGACAACTTTATGAAAAGACAGACCCCAAAACTCTCCTTGAAGGGTCACATTATCTTAGCACTGCGCATCAAGCACTGATCACAGAGTGAGCGGAAGGCCAGCATTGAGAAACGTCAGGAAATGACATGTAGGTGAGATTCTTACCATAAGTTGCAGTTTTCTTTGTAAGTTTGTCCTGAGAGGAACATGTGTCCGTTTCTTTCACATTTCCCTGCAATAACAAAAAGTTTGAAATTCAGTAAGTGTACCAATGCAGGATCCTTCCAACTAATATCCCTATGTCTAATACTAACACTAACTTCACCATAACCTTAATGCTAAACCTAACCTTAATGTTAAACCTAACCTTAATGCTAAACCTAACCTTAATGCTAAACCTAGTGTTAATGCTAGTCCAAACCTTAATGCGAACCTAATCTTAATGCTAAACCTAACATTATTGCTAAACCCAACCTTAATGCTAAACCTAGCCTTAATATTACACCTAACCTTAATGCTAAACCTACCGGTAACCTTACTGCTAAACCTAATCTTAATGCTAGAACTAACCTTAATGCTAAACCAAACCTTAATGCTAAACCTAATTTTAATGCTAGAACTAACCTTAATACTAGAACAAACCTTAGTGCTAGACCTAAACCAGAGTAGGTACAGGAAACAAAAATGTATTAACCACATATTCATAATATGAATAAAGTTGGAGGATAGTTGCTTCCTAATTTATACACTAAAACACACACACACACACACGCGCACGCACGCACGCACGCACGCACGCACGCACGCACGCACACACACACACACACACACAC
>JACXGM010006836.1:0-32189 GCA_016801145.1 Umbra pygmaea | reverse complement strand
TTTGATGGTGGACATTAGTCAATGTGAGATTTGATGGTGGACATTAGTCAATGTGAGATTTGATGGTGGACATTAGTCAATGTGAGATTTGATGGTGGACATTAGTCAATGTGAGATTTGATGGTGGACATTAGTCAATGTGAGATTTGATGGTGGACATTAGTCAATGTGAGATTTGATGGTGGACATTAGTCAATGTTGCTTTGTGATCTCGCAGACTATTACAGGCCTTTCTGTTTCTTAGTATGATCTTTGTTGGTCAACTACCCCTGGGGAGGGTAACAAGGGTCTTCAATGTCCTCCATTTGTACATTTTATCTGTCTGACCGTGAATTGGAATACAAATTCTTTAGAGATGGTTTTGTAACCTTTTCCAACCTGGGAAAAACTTTTTTCTGACATCCTTAGAAATCAAATTTATCCTGCCATGGTACAGTACACTTACACAAACATGCTGTGAAGTTCAGACTTTGATAGATCCCTGTTCTTTACATAAAACAGGGTGCCCACTCACACCAGTAGTAAAATTGTTATAGTTGTAATATTGTTAGTTTTATTTTATCATAATCATAGTAAGATTTATTTTTTCCAGTTAGAGAATTATTTTTGTGAGGTTTCAGTTTGAGATTTTTGTCAGGGTGAAGGTCGGTACATTTCCCGTATTTTAATAAATTACTTTACTCAGCTAAATAGTTTTGTATTTAATTTTGTTACATTGGTACCTGAGTATTTTGTAATTGCATTTTGTGTATTCATACTTTTGGACATCCACATGCATGCTCTTATGGATGTCCCTGACTGGTGTCACATTCATTTCCTGGTCCTGGCTGCTCAAGCTTATAATATATGCCCAGGCTTTCAATCTGACAGTAGGTTCATAGGCAATGTTCAATAGAGCTGGGCATCGTTCAAAATCTTTTGATCCGGTGCCAATTTCAATACCTCAGTTTTGATGCCGGTTCCTTAATGATACTTTTTTCGATACCATATGTTTTAAAATATATTTCAACATCAACAAAAATACATTAAACAAAAAACTTTTTTTCCACCTTAATTGTGAATCAGTAAAGCAGAAAACATAACTATATAATGGTTTCATTCTTTTTACTGACAATAACAGTTAAATACTTTATCCAGGCTAAGAGGCTATATATGCTACCTTTAAAAAATAAAACTCCCTTTATATTAATAGCTTGCTCACTTCCACCATGGGGCCTCCACTGTCCAAAAAGTAAACCTTTAACAATAACCCCTGTGACTACTCTGTGGCACTGATCTTATCTTTCCTTGGACATTTTCCGTCTTGCTCCCAGTGTGAAGGGATTGACACTTTCTGGTATGGTCTTCCTATTCCTAACATCAAGGTGGACCAGCGCAGAGGCTGATGTTAAAGGACAACTCCGGTGCAAAATCAAAATAGAGGTTAATAACACATTGAGTCCACCATTCTCTGGGATATGTTTTCATGCTAATCGAATGTGCCCAGTTTTAGTGCAAACTGATAATTACCTTATAATGCTAGATGTGAGGGCATGGATGAAGTAAAAATAAATAGCTATTTTATACCACGAACAAGGCTCAAAATAGCACCACACTTCCACGGTAGCATAATGAGGTTCCCTACATACAAAATTCTCAATGCTTCGTTTTTGCAAGTGTACAGACAGTTTATTGGAAATGTAGTTTAAAAGACCATTGGTGTATACAGCCAGGCTCCATTTTCGGAACACAGACTCGACCAATCGAACCACAAATTCTTTGCTACATTAACCATCTTTTTACAGTCGAACACCATGCAAATTTCTGCACTCAAATTGATCTCATAAATGGTCAAGTGCTTCATTAAATTGGTGGTATTGCCGCCTTTGGCTGCAAGATTCTTATGTTGCACTTTGCTTTATCGGCATCCAACTTTACAAAGTGTAGCCAAACTTTGGACTTAGGACAGCCAATCGCCGGCGACTTTAGGTCTTTACACGCAAGTATGCTACCTGATTATTGGGTCACAGACACTTTTGGAACAATAGTTTGGAACCGAAAGACAAATAATCTTTTGATACACAATAGGATCAGAGTATTTCGGTCGGTGCCATAAAATTATCGAAGTTCGGTGCCCAGCCCTACTGTTCACTGAGATTATTAACATTCACTCTAAATGCTGTGGATGCCGGCTCAATCAGAAACAGATCTTAAAAGTGGCTATGAAACGCTTTCAGATTGGATTTATATTTTAGTCATTTAGCAGACGCTCAGAGCGATTTCAAATGAATACAGGGACATTCCCCTTGAACATCTTAACGTAAGGTGTCTTAATCAAGGACACAAAAACATTTGGCTCAGTTAGAGACACAGGAACAGGACACAGGGAATCGATCCGGCAACCTTCTGACTACTCCATTGAGACAAACTATCACCCAATTTACGGTAGATCACAATAAGGCAAAATTTTAGCCACAGCTTCATTAGTGTTTTAATCTGACATTAATAGAGTAGATGTGAATTATGGGGAAAATGTGCATGGTTTCTTCTTTGCTATAGGGCTAACTGTCTATGAAGTAGGCTCGAGTAATACCATGCCATCCTTCCACACCTCTGGTCCTAGGTCTTGATAATGTTTTTGTAACTTATACTTGTTGCTAGCTATGCCAGAAATACAGTAGCCTTGTGAGGACAATTTTTAAATAATCCAATTTCCTGAAGCTACAAAAGCCCCTTCAATATTATAAAGAAATATTTTGGAGAGGTAGATGTCCTATTGTTGAATCAAGCATTCCGTGTCTAATCCTTGTTGTAATGCTTCTTCTGTCAAGCAATAACAAAGGCTATTAGGTCCAGAGGGAAAGACTTCCCTGCGTCACGCACATCCATTCGTTATAAAGACGCCGCATGTTTCGCTCTAAGCGCCTTCATGGCCCAATCCAATCAGATCAAAGCCATGATAAGGTACCGAAGCATTCCACAAAATATTTGCTTGATAACAGCTGGCAGATTTTCTCTATAACAACCTAATAAAAAAGTCCCTCATAAGGAAATGGTAAACCCCTCTTTTCCAGCTCAGACTTCTTTAGATGCAAAAGGCAATATTGTAACGTGATGAAGTAGGTCATGAAAATGGAAGACAGATGTGATATTTCCTTGGGTGCTGAACACAGGGAATCCATGTCTTCATGCTTAATACCATGATAAAAATGTGCATTTATTGATATAGAAGCAAGAAATCAGGTTGCATGAAATGTGTGCCTCAGTGATGAAAAATATCTGATAGTTCAGGCCATTTTGATTACAAATGGGAATGTTGTGGTTATATTACATGGCTAGAATATTGGTTCGATCTGCTCTATCCATTTGGGAATACATTTATTATAAATGTATGGAAAACAGTATCACTACTAAAATATTACCACAGTAACTCGTTTCGTTAACAATTTATATGTAACGTAATTGTGCTCTAATCCTGCTTACATAAATCTAAGCTACATTTGAATTTTTTTTATGTTATTTAACCAGGCAAGTTGACTAAGAACCGATTGTTATTTGTAGAAACAACAACAGACTAGGGTTAACTGGCAGGCTCAAGAACAGGGCAGATTACCCCAAGGATCTTATGGACACCAGTCAGATGCACTAACCACTAGGCCACCTTAGCACCCGCCCCAAAAGAGATCTCATGGATGAAATGTTTATCTTACTCTGGGAAAGTAGTAAAAAAATGGTGTCCATGTACAGTACGTGGATTAGGGTACTTCATCATATTAACTATTGACCAAAACATCCATATTGCATTAGTGGATAAACCTGCCATCAATGTCTTTAATGTGTCATGCCTTGATATTAATGCCAGATGGAGTTGTTCGTGCTATATAAACACTTCCCGCCTACTGTTGAAGAATATAGGGGCAAATGAGATTTTGTTATTATGTGGAAATATTGTGCTTAATTTCATTTGTGAGTGCCTGTTTACATACTATTGCCTAAAGCAGGGATCAGCAAACATTTTCTTAAAGGAGTGCCAATTAACTATTTTATCGACCAATTCTATTGATCTGCATGCCAGGCAGCTATAAGTATCTGGATAACAGCGTCTGCTAAATGACTAGAATGTAAATGTGCTGAACCAGCCTCAGACGTACAGTAAGAAAGCGGCAGGTTAAAACCAGCCTCAGACGTACAGTAAGAAAGCGGCAGGTTAAGCGGAGCATGCTGCAACGTTTCTCCCAACCTTGCTATCTGACAGGTTTGATTTGTCAAAATAAGACGTGATTGATGTCAGACTAAGAACATCTGTGGGGAAAAAACAATACAAAATGGAATGGACAAAGGTAATAGTCTTAATAGCACATAACACTTTAAATCAATAAGATACCCTTTAGACCATAGGGTATTCACATTACACTTTAAATCAATATGATACGCTTTAGACCATAGGGTATTCACATAACACTTTAAATCAATATGATACCCTTTAGACCATAGGGTATTCACATAACACTTTAAATCAATAAGATACCCTTTAGACCATAGGGTATTCACATTACACTTTAAATCAATAAGATACCCTTTAGACCATAGGGTATTCACATTACACTTTAAATCAATAAGATACCCTTTAGACCATAGGGTATTCACATTACACTTTAAATCAATAAGATACCCTTTAGACCATAGGGTATTCACATTACACTTTAAATCAATAAGATACCCTTTAGACCATAGGGTGTTCACATAACACTTTAAATCAATAAGATACCCTTTAGACCATAGGGTATTCACATAACGGAAACAGATCTCAGAATCACACGTGAGAAACTTAACAAGACTGATTTGGAGGGTTACTGGGTACTGCTTTCTGTTCATCAGAGGGCTCCAAGGTATTGGGTGGTGGGGGCGAAACAGGCAGGCCAGATGTAGACACTGTGTCACCCGTCCCGTCAATATAGGGGTATTTACACCTCCTTTGTGCACGAAGATGAAAGCAGGAGATTCATTTGAGGTGATTTTATGACACATTTTAGCAAATTTCTTAATGCCTTGTAAAACCTGTTCCATAGACGGCAAGAACACCCCCTTATGTCTTGTAGCATTTGTGAGTATGAGGCAAAGGGGAGGTATGGATTGTAAACTTCAGTATGTACAAGGGCATCATGGGAAAGTTGTTTCTGAGGCAAAGTGTGATATGCTAAAGTGAAAATAAAATCAATGAAAACAATTCTCAGACATGATGAAAGCAGACCACCAATATTTTATTGTGGAAAAAAGCAACATTGGGAAAGTATTTTCTGGCACATTGATTTTTTTTTATATTACAAAAGAAGAAAGGCTACAAATCTTGATAATTTATACAAATACAACCACTTTCTAAAAATAAAATTTTAATTTAGTAAACTCTCTGAGTGCTCCGTGAGCATTATTCTGCAAATACAACCGTTCACTTTAAATCCCTGAGCAGACACAGATTGAAACACTGCCTTCAGTCACACTCATTTGTTCATAAACACTTTATACACAAAATAAATTAGCACAACGTGTGATGGGGGAGGTGTGAGAATGGAAACCATTGTGACAGAGACGTGAGGATCTACATACAGCAAAGTGTTGACAGTCAAGACCATTAAAAACATCTCAGACAGTAGCGCCATCCAGCTCCAACCAGACACACTGCTGTGACTCCAATAGACCTAAAGAGAACAGAGGTTACGTACCAAGTGAAACAGAGCTCTTACATTTGTAATGGTTGTGAAAGGCCAATTTCCAAGGTCAAGGCCAATTCCATACTACTAACTCCCTATAGCACAGGATAAACACTTTGTGAATGTGGTCACTACGCAGAGAAGTGGAAAATCATCAGAAATGGCAATGTTTTAATACTTGTGACGTCTTGGTAGCCATTTAAATTACTTTGTATTTTGAACTTTGTTTTATTTTTTATCATGCAATATCTCATCCAGGTTAACATGTTCAGGTAAATCAATTTTCTTGAAGCATAATGGATCAATATTAATCTAATAAACTCTCTTTAAAACCCCTTTGATAATATAACACAGTGCCAGCTGGTTTATATGCCAAGAGAACAAAAAGAAATAACTTTTAAATAATAAACTGCCTGATGGCCGTGGGCTTCTTTACAATAAACATCAATGTCATATTTGTATCGTGTTTTTCCAAAATACATACTCTTCAAATTTGGAAACAGCTGATAACCAGTAGGTCATTTCTTAATGAAAACAACCAAGAATATGTTAAAACCAATTAAGTTACATAAAAAATGAAAAGAGAAAGAGATCAGAATGTTTGAACATAATGTCTTAGATAATTGCAGAACACTAACCCTTCCATAGAACGTCAGACTATTGTGTCCATTATATACTGTATGTAGTTTTTAACTCCATATATTAAACTATATTCAGAGGCTACAAGCTAAAGAAAATGTAAATTTCCAAACAAAGCATATAAACAATAAGAAAATTCCCTCAGACAAACTATGGTTTTGTATTTTGACGTACTGGAGTGCATCATTTCAACATTATTTGGTTAGAAGATTTTAGAAATCCGTAATGGCTTCTGACTGGCCTTGTGTCATGACTTAAGACAGATCACCATCACAAACAATGTATTTCGAAAGGCTGGAAAGCTTTCAGGTTGCTGATTCCTTCCAAGTTTCCAATTAGCATGACAGCCGATGAGGGCGGATTTCAGTATCATGGAAGACAGCCGGCCATTGTCCTTCTTAAAACATTGCGTTCCTCACATCAAGGAGACATGACTAACCCACAAAGCAGCCGTGTGATGTCTCCCCAAATCATCAAGCTTAGTGAAGCGCTGACACTGTTACATTTACATAGTTTTGCCCCTTCACAAAGTAAGGCATAGTAGATTTAAAAATAATCACAGAAACTTCCTTCAGTTCAAAATATTTTGAACTTTCCTTCAGACAAGCTTATTCATAATACAGTTTTTGGTAAACTACATTACCGTAAGTGGAGTTAAGAACTTGTGACTGTTCCTTAAGGGCAGATGACCAAAATAATGTACACCAGGCATAGGTTGCAAGTATTCTTATTGTAAACTACTATACTATCTCTCAATGGATTCCCTTTTCATCGTGCAGCAATGCTCAATAATCTGCTGATATCCCATTTGCAGATATAGTTGGAGATCTCAATGTTAAACATCAACTTAAAATGTGAAATCTCATAGGCAATCATAGCGAATGATTCCTCAAACTTGGCCACCAATAGTTGTGTTTCAATTGAAAACAAACCATAACTAATAAAGCCGTAATCTCCAAAATGATTACATGAGTTTCACTGATGTGCACATAATCCAATGAACACATCTTATCAGAAGAAAAGGTAAATTATATGGTGAGATAAACTCCCTATTACTACATCAGAGAGAAGCTCCTTGGGACACTAACTGTCTCTCTCAAACAATTTTTGTCTTGCAATATCCCAGGACCATTTTTCACCAAGTAATCTTTAAATATGCATGGCTACCACATTAAAATCCCAATTAACCACAATTATTCAAGTATTAACCTATGACCCACTTCAAGTTAGGTGCTCTGGTAGACCATCACAGACTGTGCGAGAGCACACATTTGACACTTGCAAAAAGTCATCATCCAAAACACTGCGCTCCTTCAAACTGACCGCTGAACTCCTGGGCTGAGGAGTAGAGAGGAGTCATAAGGAGTATTTCTGCCATCCTTCTACTTAGTCTTTCTCTCCTCAATGTCTCTTCCAAATAGCAGTGGCCCACTTCTTCCCCAGACCTGCTGAGATACACCTGGCTGGCACGTCTGCTAACTCACGGCCCCAAGGTCTTCAGGCCCTGTTTCTCCATGATGTTCCACAGCTTGCGTAGGTTGGACTGGGTGATGGTGTCATCTGGCTTCAGCTGCAGCGCTCGCAGATAGTTGTTCTCTGCCTCCTGCAGGTTCCCGTTCAGATGGAGAATAGCCCCGAGGTTCATCAGGGCCGCTGGGTACTGGAACACAAGGGAACGACAAGTCAGGTCAGACTTTCTAAAATTCATATCTAACAGATGGCTACGCTGCTAAAAGAAAAAACTGCACTTTTACTTGTTTTTGATTGCACAATTTCTACAAAGTATTGCAAATGTCAAAAACCAATGAATGGTTTCTTTAGTAAAAGCAGGTGCTCTAATAGTGAAAAGTGGATATTCAAGAGAATGAGTATGTAGTTGGGTGCCCAAGTAAAAAAAAAGTATATTTAAATGTACTTGAAATGTATTTTATTTATCCTAAATATACTTCTAATATATTATTTTGGTATGTATATTTTGAAAGTATACTTCAAATATACTTAAATACATTGAATACATACTTATGGTCAACCATAAGTATACTAGAAGTATAATACTGGAGTATAATTTATATATACTTTTTTTTACTTGGGTGTGAAGTAAAACCAGTGAGACAGAGAGTGGCAAGATAGTAACAGTAGCTACTGTAAACACTCTGTTTAATCTGATTAGACATGAACAATGTCCATTCAAGATAGTAACAGTAGCTACTGTAAACACTCTGTTTAATCTGATTAGACATGAACAATGTCCATTCAAGATAGTAACAGTAGCTACTGTAAACACTCTGTTTAATCTGATTAGACATGAACAATGTCCATTTTTATCAGTCTAGTAATTTCTACTGTTTATCATTCTCATGTTTATTTTTCATTTCACCTTTATTTAACCAGGTTCTCATTTGCAATCGCGACCTGGCCAAGACAAGGTACAAGTACAAACATTCAGGTATACAGTTACACATTTAAACGGTATTAGGTTAGATTTAAAAACACTGTACATTCAGTGCAAATATGGTTTAAAATAGAGAAGTATATTATTGGAATGTAAAGTGATGAGAGAAATAACACTAGGATAGGTAATGTGATGAACATGGCTGAAAATGTGCTTGAAGGGGATCTAATAAAAAGTGCACAAAGGCTGAATAATTAATAACATATGATTGTTGTTACAGGAAATCAGAGAGAATTTGCTAATGAAAGTTCAGTCTATTAAAAACACCTACAAAATCTGTCTATAGTGCTTCATTTAATTTAGAGCTAAGTGTGAACATTTACCTGAGTGGAGAAGGTAAAACTACTAGTGGCAACATTAATCCAATATGATTAATGGACATTTTGTCACCCCGGAAGTTGAAATGGAGATAAAATGAAGTTCTACAGTCCTTTGGGGATTTTTTGTATTTATTTAAGAAAATGCCACTGCCTCATGAAACTGAATGTGTCTTTGTCATTAATGACAACATTTTCACGTTTTTTGTCATAAAATTGGCATATTGTGCCACTACGCAGACCTCCACTATGCAGATTTGAGGCGCTCCAAAAATGTAGCTACAGTACATGGCAAGCTACGTGAACAGTACAGTACCTTGCTTTTCCTAAAGAGGGAGAACTTTGGAGTTTGATTTCCAGACACGGAAATACAGCTGTCTGAACACGACCATCCCTACTAATGAAACGTAACATTTTAACCTTCTGTAGGCTTAATCTTTATACACTAATATTTTTGGGTGTTTTAAATGTGAGGTATTAATAAATAACAAGCAATTCTGCATACTGTTTGCTTCTTTATCCTAATTAATTACTACTCTGTAATAAGAAGCCAGTTAGGTAATCGATGTAGTGGATATGATATAAATATTTAATGGAGCATAGCTTAATGTTACAATGTAACTTTAACACAGGAAGACAATAAGACTCGGCCCCTGCGCACTTTTCTACGTGCGGTAAGTATGGAGCTACCAAACATTTTCCCCTGGGACCATAAACCACAGTTGCTGATGCGGTAACATGACAAGGAATACATACTCTATCTCCGAACACAATCAGTAGTACTGTACTCTGTACTCTTTGGTAACAGTTCGCAAAATTAATAGTTTTTTGTTTTTGCCATGAGGCCCATTTTTGGTTGCATATTCATGACAGAGGCTCTGGACATGTGGACAGTGTTTGGCCGTTTGTCCTCCTTTCTCCATAAGAGGCTGAGCCAGGCTACTGCAGTTCCAGTCATGCTCTGATCTGTTCTTCCTCGCTGTAGGACACTCATGAACTCTGTTTTACCATTGTCAACCTTAGATGAGTGATGCTCCATGCATGAGTATTTAGAAGGGAACAATATGTCCACTGTAAATTTCTCTCCTCTCACACAGGGAGTTACAATGATAAATAAATCAAACTTTCTATTGAATTAATCCTATTGTCCCTTGGAGGACCCTGTATGTCCCTTAACAAACATAAAAAATACACTGGCTACAGTGGCCAGGAACAAAGTAAAGGCTAACGTAACCAGGAATTCCCACTTTTACTGATGCCAATGTGTTAAATCGTTTAATAGCCGGACCAAAATTCATTTGTGATTTTATATTAGACTTGCTTCAGTAACCACAGACTTATACTTTGGTAGCTACAGTAGAATTCTCTAGAAACAGAAGTAAATCATATTCTCTACGTTTAAATCACACAAGCAGACAGATTTCATGACTGAACAGTAAGTAATAAATTACATGTATTAGACCCTGGAATGGTGGGGTCAAACCACAGAATATAGTTTTAGGGACCAATTTGCAAGAAGGAGCTTTCATCTAGACCCAGAAAACTGCTAACTAAGAAGTCACAACGGAGAAACTAAACTATTGAAAAAAACAACATAAAACATGATCTAAAATGAACACACAATGGGAGCGGTGGTCCATTGGCCACGTGGGTGTAATTGTTCCTCTGTGGTGTCGGTGAGGTTGACTGTGAGGTGGAATTCCCCGCATCACCAACGGAGATGGCTGCTGTGTCAGAGGCCCCAAAGTGGGTGGCTCCTGTTAGATTAATCTACCCAGAGAGAACGCCCCTTGGCCCACTGTGAAGACGGCCTGTTTGTGTTCAGTCTGGGACCTGTTTATGTGTCCTGGCTGTAATATTTCTTCTTTTTTTTTTTAAATAAACCATATTTTTTTGCAAATTGTTTGCATTAAGCAATCATGGTTTTCAACAAATCTTTGGGGTCTGATTAATAGAGGAGAGAGATATGTTATTTGAAAACTACACATTAATGTGTAAGGGGTTTGAAACAATATAAACTTTACTGCACTTGACTGCACCTCAAACTCTAAGCTCATGTTGCCCAATGTGAGCTTCGCCAATTAGGCCAGTCCCGGCACTCCACCAGTACAGTATACTGAGACAGAGAGAGCAAGAGATATATAGAGGTGTGTGTTTGAGAGGGTTACAATAGTGTGTAAACATGCTTTAGTGGCTGATTTAATCAAACTGTTGTAAGGAAGACTAATGGAAACCAGCTGTCTGAGTAAAAAGAATCAGGGGAAAGAAAAGCTTTGACCCCTCAATAGGGAGATTCAAACTCCATCACAGGCCGTCGCATTCTCAGCCTTGGACGCTTCAGAGGCTGCAAGTACCCCTGGGTAGGGATTCTACTGCCAACCGATCGTTGCTTTTCTATTCAGTCCTGCTTCAATCAAGTCTCAAACCTGCCCCAGCTACCCCCCACCCACCATGCTACTGGCATGCAGTTGTAAGAAATTGTAAAGAAGCCCGACCAGATGTGGAGTATATTAGCAGGGCCTCAAAAGAAACATCTGCTTAAAGACATGGGAGTATAATGAAGACGGAGCAATGATTGGCTGTAAGCCTGTTTAATGCCCCTGTAAACAGAAAGCATAGAGATCATATCTACTGTACATTAATATTGTATTAATTTAGCCGACACTCTTATGCAGAGCGATTTGCAGCAGCAATTAGGGTTATGTGCCTTGCTCAATGGCACAACGGTGATTTAATTTGTTTCAATGTTTCACCATGTTGGTGTTAGAGTTTGAAGGGGAAGGTAGCCTAGCGGTTATAGCTTCTGACCACTTACCGTGTAAATAAGTTATTCTGACCCTAAGCAAGGCAGTTAACCCTAAATGCTCCCCGGGCTTTTCCTATAAATGAGAGTGTGTTCTCAGTGAACCTGCCTGTTAAAATAAGGAGAAAATGAAAGAGAGGAAATCCAAGCAGCACAGCTTCAGGACATATTTCAACACCACTCAGCTATCTGTATCTAATTGGCCTGGGAAACATAAACACTACAGATGCTCTTGATTTATGGTGAACAAAACAGTCTTCTGCTGGTATTCGCACTGAAACTGAAAGTGCGTCGTTGAGGCAAAAAAGACCAATTCTCCATTTCGAGTGAATGGACAATAAAAGGAAATAATATAATATGAAGTGTTCAGTTCTTGGAAGTCAAGTTGTCAATCTATACTAAGGGCTAAAACATTAAGTGCCATAACAAACGAAGATCGATCTGATAATTCTGATCTGATTTTAATGTAGCCAGACCGCGCTCTAATTTTATGTTTGTTGTAGAGAAACATAATCGCATCACAGTAAAGACAGTCTGGGGTTTATGCGATTTGGAGAATTGATGTTTAGAAATAATCTCCAGCTAAACTATCCTTCTGTTTCTATGGTAGTATTCAGTAGAACTAGGCCAGTAATGATGATTGTGCTAGTCTAAAAGCGTGGGGGTTTGAGACTCAAGTACGAGATTCTCCATCAAAGTTACAAAACTATTTGAAGATTATGTTGGGGGGAGGGGGGATAGTATTTATTCATTTGTTATTGACAGGACAGGAGGAAGCGGAAGCTAGGGAGAGGTAGGGGGAAATAGAGAGAGGAAGGGCGCAGACAGACGGCTGAGCCGGAGATCGAACCCCCATCGCCGGGGGACATGCGTGCTCCGGAGCCGGCAGCTTAAACCGCTACCCCAACTCCGGCACCGCCTCTCCAGCACAAAGCCACAAAACTATTTGCAGGCACATTAAAGAAATAATCAACGTTTTCACACATGACTATTACGTATACACGGTGAGTTAACCGGGTAAATTGTGTATTTTGTGTGTTTATATCTACAGGAAACATTTCAACATCAAACATCAGCTTTGACTCAAACATCAACATTGGGTGACATTGTCCAGACACTTTTTGATTTTGCTTCGACGAGTGATTTTCTTCTAATCAGCAGCTAACATTAAGACCGCAGAGAGCCTATATTCTTTTCCCCACTGCACTTCAAACAAATTCAAATGTGTTGTCAAATAATACCAAACTATTTGGCTCTATTTAATTAAGTCACAAAAGCCCAGGGACTGTGTGTTATTATCATTATTCTTTTTAATCTAACCACTCTCAATTGCCCCAGCTTCTCCTTTTGAAGTCCCGGATTGATTTTGCACTTACAAACCTTTGAGCGGTGGACAACTTCACCCTTCCAATGACTTAGTTGACAATGCATTGCATTGTGAGGACACAGGCAGGTCAGTGATTGGCCAAGAGAGGCACCCAGCAGGCCAGTGATTGGCCAAGAGTGCCACCCAACAACTGTATGATGACAGAATGTCCATTATGTTGAGCAGTAATTTGTCATTAAAGGTTGATCTACTCACGTTAGGTCGTATGTTGGCTGCCAGTCTGTAATACTTCTCGGCTGCATCGTTGAGACTGGCTTGTCTACAAAGGAAAGCAAAAATAAAATCGATCATCACTCATCTTTATTGCTTCAAACTTCAGAGGAGACCTTGAACTCCCTCTGTTTACCACTGCTCTGGGGTCAGTCAGGGCGGCTTAGGAAAATGCATAGAAACAACAGGAGCCAATGAAACAGGCCGTTTGTTTCCAGGCCTTTTAGCAGACAGCACCCCCCCGCTCAGTGGTGTACAGCACGCCCCAGTTGTTTTCATTATATCCTGGTTTGGAACCTTTGGTCTTGATCTATTGACCTTTGAGTTATTAACCCAGTAAGACCCAACAACAAAGTCTGCAGTAACAAGCACACAGCAATAGACATCTCTAGACAGACGGCTCTCCTGCAAATCACAGAAGACTAGAGGTATATCTGTACGTATTCCAACAAGATTTATTTTTTACATAAGCCGGTCTACTCTGTGCAACTCATGCTAAGCTAGTATGCTAACATTACCATCATACCTGACAAAGTGACTCTTCAATTTCGGCCAAGACCATTTCTGTGAATTAATATTAATATTCCTATACATTAGGAATAATTGTATAACCCACAGCTGCATTTCACCGATGGTAGCAATTGTCTCATTTCAAATAGTTTAAGTTTGACAGAGTCAAGGGCAGAGTAAATGGCCACTGGCTCCAAAGCCCTGAGTGGTAATGATGAAAGGGAGACCATTTGATCTAACCTTGGGTTCCATTAGCCTGTCTGGGCCTTGTAAGATCGTCCTCCATCTGGCAGTGCTATAGGTCACCTTAACAACCCAAGTTTAGCCTTACAACACACCAAACCGATCCATACTGTCCCAACATCTTACCGACAAACAAATACCCCCGTTTGTCAATTCTAATTAAATACATGAGCTATTATGTCATACAGTTTACACAAGTTCTGTCACTGTTTCTGAACTTTATTAAGAAAGCATCACGAGGCAAGAGAAGCAGGTATATTAAACCTCTCATTTGACACATTGCTCAAGGACACAATGACATTTGGCACATTCTGGAATCGACCTTTCTTACTCCCTAACCTCGGACCCCTCTCTCATCTGCCCCCCCCCGCTGTCGATTAGCTGCATTATTAAAAGCAGGATACATTTATCAGAAAAATCAACATTGCTGTGGGCAGTGGGATCCACAATGAGGTAACCATAGTTAAGGGACAAGTGTCAATGGTGTGACGTGATCTGGTCAACATGTTCTGACATAGTTAGACCTATCTACAGATCACCCGCTTGGCTTCTGCTCCTGTCATTTGGTATCTCTAGGACTAATGAGGGTCAGAGTTATTGAACTCTAGATACACTTAGCGCAGGGCCTTTGTGTAGGAGGTGTGGGAACTGGTGTGCGTCTTGGTTATTCAAAAGCTCTCACAATGAAACTCAAACATTCCATCTCTGTATAGCTCCAGACGGCAGTGCCTAAGCTAACACCTCTATTGAGCTGCAAGAATCAAACTAGCATGCAAAACAGTATTACTTCAGATTCAATTTCTACATATCAGGCATTGAACAGTTTGATAATTAGCCTTTCAAAAGTAACTTGAATTAAACTTCTTACAAAAATACAGAAAACCTTAAGTTACTGAAATAGTGCTGGGAGAAAAAGTATGAGTTAGTGTTCTGCCTATAACTGTGCTATTTGTAGAATTTCAAGGTGTAAAGGAACACGTTTCTCTTTTACAAATAATGTAAGAAATGTAGGAAAACCACGAAGAAATGTTGTATATCGGATGATTCACTTTACTATGCAGTGCTCTTTTACACACAAAAGCAAAGCTTAAAATGCAGAATGTATATAATAAACGGACCAGTGAGTGCCCATTGACACTGTGAAACCACATCTGCTGTCCTCATTGCAATTCCTGTTCAAAAGTAACAATATGCACTGCATAGTGTAAGAAATCACCATCTCATCATAGCAGTTTTTACTAAAATATCATGGAATAAATGTTCAACAGCTTTTTTAAGATGGTCACTTAAATTGAATTTTCACTCCATGAAATTCTTCCTTAAGTATGTGTTGTGATAACTCCAATCCTTTTCAGAATAAATACTGTATTAAGGCTCACTCTAATCCAATATCATTTTCACATCTATAAACTCATCTTTACAAGAGTGTTGTCGAACAGGACAACTGCCACACCATTAAGCGATTTAATATAAGCCTGGGGATTGAGGGTTGTGAGAAATACAACCACTAACGCCTGCCTTTGGTGAGAGCCAAGTTTTTAGGGTACAGCTGTTGTGAGCAGATCTGTGAGCGGGGAAGAGTAGAGAGAATGACACTGAGGGAAAACAGGCATGAACCTATGTTAGCTTACGTCACATCAACTTCACTTAGAATTAGACGTCTTACTGTCAGTAATCTAAAAATGTTGAATTACCCGTAGTGAAGAAAAACTAATTGGTTCTGCAAAAATATTAGCCAGAGTATGATCTGGGATCCAACTTTAGCCAACCCATCTGTCTCATACAACATGACAGTTACAGAAACGTGACATGAACGTTCCTTCTGTCAAACAAGTGAGGTTTCCAAGCAGTGTTATGACATCATGATGCCAGTAAATGGAGGGTCTGTCTTCTAGAGGTGTTTCAGCAATTCGAGGGCAACATTAGCCCATTCCCATGGGACAAAGCACTCTGCCAGCCTCCCCTTTGCCTCACCTGCTCACTGTGGCTGCCTCTCGTATCCCCTGCCCCAAGTTTGGAATAACGTTCAGATTTTTCAAAGCGGGAAATGCGCAGCGAGGAAGCAAACCTGTCAAAGGCAGACAGCCCCAGAGAGCAATAAGAGATGGTTTGCACATCTAACAGCCCGGCTTTCCACATCTGCTTCCTCGCCTGTTCAGATTCACTGGGATCCCCACCCAACCCTGGGCCGTCCACATCCTGCTTCCAAGAAAAACAGAAAAAGAACACGAGGAGCCGACCCCATGCCAGTGTGGAGGGAGCGTCTCCCTGAGCCCAGCCTCAGAAACAACCAGAGGTCTAGGATGAGACTCTCTAAAGCACGGCCGACTGGGATGGTGCTGGAGCACTAACCCTCTTATCAGAGCACCGTAAAAAGGTCTGTCGTGCGAAAACCAGTTGGATAAAACATTATAGTGTGATACAGTCTCTGCAAATTGCAATTAAACAAAACATTGCATTAACTGTTTTAGTAATCAGAATTCCCCATAGCAGAAATCGTTCTAATGCAGAAGGAGTCTGATTTTCACTGATAAGTCTCCAACAAGGAAATATAATGTTATTGGCTCTAAGCTGCCAGTCTGTGTGGCACACTGTTTTTGGCACATTCCTTTGTTTACACATTTCCAACCGCGGCTTGAGCTGCGAATCACAACAGCTCACAGCTTCCAGTAGAGCTGTGAATCAGACGCTGTGCTGTTGAACCTTCCTCTGATTCGATGCTGGCTTTCATGAATGAGTCACAAACAGCAGAGGGAGGTCAGGGCAGACATGTAGCAGAACCTCACTAAGACAAGACAGCAGCTCCCTGGATACAGCTGCAGCAAGGGATTACAGCGACTGGCCCAGCATTTGACAGCAGGTCAGTAGAGCTGTAAGCCCTGGGATGAAGCCTACAGGCCAGAGTTGCTCTCCCTCCTTTCTCCAGCTATTAGGCTCTCCACTCACTCATGCTAAGTTGGACCCATCCAACACTCACCTGAGCATGTGCGCTGCACTGAAGACCACGTCGAACTCCCCGCTGTCCAGACGCGCTGCCTTCTCTGCCATCTCTGCCGCTTCCAGCAGACGAGACTCCTCCAACAAAAACTGACCTGCGGACAGACAGAGGAACCGGGAGTGATCGCCGCGTTAAAATGGAACGTGTGAAAGAACGAATGTTGGCTTTGGCCCTGTGAGCTAGAAAGGCCCACGCGGTCCCCCTGAGAACAATTTGCTGAAACATAAGGTCGTAACAAGGCTAACTGACTGGATGTATCACCGTTCGTTGACCATCGCTCAGGCCCATTTGTCCACTTGGGAGGATCTTTGGTAGGATCGTTTACTCATCCATCTGGACTTGAACATTTGAACATCTAGAGCCTCTGAAGAACTCCCTATTAAGGCTGGCGTATGAGGAGGGAATAAACTGGTGTCCAACCACTCTCAAAGGGTCAGGGTGGAGAAGAAATGAAGAATTTGTTGATTTTGGTTGGTTCCATCATTGTGCAGTGCTCCCAAACCACTGGGTGAAAGCAAACATAGTTTCCTAATAGCTGTGGATTAAATAGACCTTCCTTCTACAGGTCTTAAGTGACGAAGAAACTGCTTTGACCCTGACTGATTCCTTATATTATACAGCCCCATTAAAAACACTGGGTTGGCAGTGGATCAAATTCAATATGTCAACTCTCATTTTATTAAAGTGGTTAAGAATACGTGAAAGCAATTCCTTAAAATATCAAGAAATGATATACATGCTTTCATTTTATTAAAAATCTTTCAATTACATGTTACCACAAATTTGTCTGCCAGCGCTCATATTGAAATCCAACTTTCAAAGAAACTTAATCATAATATTTGCACATTTTATTGTAATATCAAATGTTTCAGATGAACTTGCATACTCCTTTCCATCTGTATACATGGGAAATTTCTTAGTAGTATTGTGAATACTTCTTCATGCTAAAAAATAATGAATGATATGAACAAGGTAAATGTGTTGACTGAGTCAGCTGGGGTTCGAAGGCAAACCAATACAGAATCACTGGCCTGCAGTATCTTGGAAAATATAACAGGAATATAATGTGGATCAATGAAAATAATCTGACCATAATCTTTACCACTTACCATAATGCATATAGCAATTTCCTTTAGTGGGATCAAGTTGAATGGCCTTCAGGAAATACCGCTCAGCTTCAGCCCTCTGACCCTGAGAAGAAACATGAGTGCATCATTACTTGCTGCTGTTGCAATTTTCCATATAAAACTTTGGGCAGTTTCAAGGAAACATATTAAGCCTAGTCCTGATCTAGTAAATCAAGACCAAGGTGGTCAAGTGTTTAGGGCCAGACTAGTGTCTGAATGGAACACTGACCGGCGAGGTGACTCTCTTGATATTTTTGTCTAGCACTAGGCTCAATCTGCATCCTCAAAGTCATTCGTTCATGTGTGAAATCAGATTTTGCCACATAACAAAATGTTACATAAAATGTTGAATGAAAAAAATGCATGTAACACACACATTAAGATTATTCTTTTAACATTTTGTTACAACACAGTATGAAGGCAGAAAGTGTGTTTGTGTGTCTGTGCGTGACCATGTGGCCAAACCACTGCAGCTGAGAGAGACAGAGAGAGAGAGAGAGAGAGAGAGAGAGAGAGAGAGAGAGAGAGACAGAGGGACATAGAGGGGTGTGCTGGGTTCATCCACACAGGGCCTGACAGACAGAGAGGACAGCCAGATGAGAGACAAAATCAGTGAGAGATTGGGGCCTGGTGGAGCCCAGCAGAGCCCGTCCCCTCAGGGACACGGCCAGCCGGACCCAATCCCAGCTAACACACAGAGCTGTCCTGAACACACAACGCTGGGCTCAGATTGGCATCAGCTGCTCTCTGATCAACAATGCATTTAGAAATACAATGCAACAGCATAGGTGATGAAAGAAATCAATCATAGCCTATAGAAACCTAAATAAACCCTAATTTTCTGCCAGGAACCACAATCAATTATGTTTATGAATTCCATTATAAAGAATGACCACAATTCATTCATTTTAATTGCAAAGGCTTTGAGGATAAGCCTTTACCCAAACACTGCATCATCCATTTTTTATCCGGTTTACCTCCAATAACTTTCAAGTGTAAATATTTCAGTGTTTTCTCAATTGATGTGATGGAAGATTATACGTGCAATACATTAAATGTAGTTTAAGACGTATAAGCCATTATTTCCATATGGTTTTACTCTTAAATTCACAAATATAAATTCTGCAAAGTGATCAGCAGAAGAACAGAAAGGTCCTAACATCAGCGTACTGTAGTATTTACTAAAGGTATGTAGTATTTACTAAAGGTCCTAACATCAGCGTACAATAGTATTTACTAAAGGTATGTAGAATTTACTAAAGGTCCTAACATCTGCGTACTGTAGTATTTGCTAAACGTATGTAGTATTTACTAAAGGTCCCAACATCAGCGTACTGTAGTACTTACTAAAGGTATGTAGTATTTACTAAAGGTCCTATAATCTGCGTACTGTAGTATTTACTAAATGTATGTAGTATTTACTAAAGGTCCTAACATCAGCGTACTGTGGTGTTTACTAAAGGTATTGAGTATTTAGTAAAAGTCCTAACATCAGCATTTACTAAAGGTATGTAGTATTTACTAAAGCTCAGACAGGAAAGACTTGTGCTTGTGGTTCAAAATGATCTGCAGTCTAATATACATTTAACAATATTGATATACTGTACAATTTAAATGATAATTTCACTTTACAGACGATGTGTGCAAAACATACACATTTTTACTGTGGTCTTGCAAGCCCTTTAAAATGCATGCATTGTCTACTCCTCATTAGTGTTGATTGAAGCTAATCTTCATGTCTGGATTACATCCAGATGAAAATAAAATTTAGTGTGAGGTGATGGCCCGAATGCAGCCTTATAGCCTTGTTGTGTAGCACATCCACACCAGTACTAGCAGAGTAATCAATAAGTGTGATGAATGCTGATGGGTGGCCTGGTAACCTGCAGGGTCTGGATTGCCTGGAATAATGAAAGGAACAGCTCTGTGCAAGTGCGTTACTCTCCCTTTCATGTACAGGTGTGCTCATAGGTTTGCACGTCCTGGCGGAAATTGTGAAATTTCAGCATTGATTTTGACAATCTGACTGTTATGTAAGGACAGTGCTCAGACTATGTAAAACCATTAATTATCACACCGTTGTTTGGCTCATTTGTAAACCATACTGATAAGAGAAATCACCCAAATGGCCCTGATCAAAAGTTTACATACCCTTGAATGTTTGGCCTTGTTATACAGACATACAAGGTTACACACACAGGTTAAAATGGCAATTAAAGGTTAATTTCCCACACCTGAGGCATTTTAAATAGCAATTAGTGCCTGTGTATAAATGGACAATGATTGTGTTAGTTCTCACATGGATACACTGAGCAGGTTAGATACTGAGCCATGGGGAGCAAAAAAGAACTGTGAAAAGACCTGCGTAATAAGTTACTGGAACCACATCAATTTGGAAATGGATATAAAAAGATATCCAAAGCCTTGCAAATGCCAGCCAGTACTGTTCAATCACTTATTAAGAAGTGGAAGATTTGGGGATCTCTTGATACCAAGCCAAGGTTAGGTAGACCAAGAAAGATGTCAGCCAAAACTGCCCAAATAATTTTATAATAAAGACTGTGTGGTTGTTTCAAGGAGCACAATCCAACGATACTCGAACAAAAATGAACTGCATGGTTGAGTTGACAGAAAGAAGCCTCTACGCGCCAGACCCACAAAAACGCATGGTTACAATATGCCCAACAACACCTTGACACAACTCACATCACAGCTTCTGGCACACTGTAATTTGGAGTGACCAACATAGAGTTTTATTGTCACAACCATAATAAGCGCTATGTTTGGAGAGGGGTCAACAAGGCCTATAGTGAAAAGAATACCATCCCCACTGTGAAGCATGGTGGTGGCTCACTGATGTTTTGGGGATGTGTGAGCACTAAAAGCACAGGGAACCTTGTAAAAATGAATGGCATGATGAATGCAGCATTTTATTGGACAATACTGTCAGAGGATTTGCATTCCTCTGCACAAAAGCTGCGCATGGGACACTCTTGGACATTCCAGCATGACAATGGCCCTAAGCACCTGGCCAAGTTGACCCTCCAGGGGTTACAGCAGAAAAAGGTGAAGGTTCTGGAGTGGCAATCACAGTCTCCTGACCATAATATAATCGAGCCACCCTGGGGAGACGTGCGGTTCATGCAAGACGACCAAAGACTAGGCATTACCTGGAGGTGTTTTGCCAATATGAATGGGCAGCTATACCACCTGCAAGAATTCGGGGCCTCATAGACAACTATCACAAACGACTGCACGCTGTCATTAATGGTAAAAGGGGCAATACACCGTATTGAAAAGTGAGGGTATGCAGACTTTTGAACAGGGGTAATTTCATAATTGTTTTGTTGCCATGTAATTTTTTATGATTCTGTTATGACCTACAGTTGAATATGAGCCATGAGGAATAAAAAACATTGTTTTGGCTGTTTTCTTAAAAAAATGGAACATCTATTATCAATTCAATTTGAGCACAACTGTATATCTCCTGTCATCTATATCATCTTCTATATCTTGTTTTGTCATCTGTATCTATCATTGTCTATATCTATCCTAATCTATATCTATGGTTATCTATCGTCATCTATTGTCATCTATATCTATATTTATCATCATATACAGTATATCTATATCTTTTGTCATCTATATCTTTAACTATCATCATCTATATCCCTCATCTTCTAAATCTATTGTCATCTATATATCTATCTATCATCATTTATATCTATCGTCATCTGTATCTATTGTCATCTACATCTATCGTCATCTTCCTTTTTCTCTCCTGCCGCTGTATTGTAAGAGAGAGAATTAACACTAATAAAAAACAATACCAAGCTAGAAAGTCAGCATATTTATTCTGAATGTCAACTTCCAGCCACTACTTTCCCACTCCTCCAGGACATGTAATATCCTGTCTTCACACTTCCTGTACCTATTGTTAGTGTTGACCCTCTAATCTCCTGGTGACATCAGACGTGGAACAGATGTGCTGTGTCTTAGGCTGCCACTGAGGTGATTATGAGTGGAGCCTGTATCACATTAGGCTCGGAAATGACTGGTGAATATGACAGAGATCAATAACACCCAGCGACACCCCTTCCCCGGATGAGGTGCAGTCAGCCCAGCAGGAGAAAGATACAAATGTCCACTGTGAGTGAGCCTCAACCCTGCCCCCCATCCATGCCCTGCTCCCCCTTCTCCCAAACCATGATCTCCTGCCACGATCTGAACCCAGGACCTCTGACAGGATCACTGTTGGTTCATTACTCAGCGGGGGTGGGTCAGGGGATGGAAGTAGACCTGGGTTTGTATCCCTGCTCTGGTATTTGATCAAGACTAAACACAGTTATCATTGAAGAAACAGTAGATGTAGAGGTAGAGTGGATAAAACACAGCAGGAGGTCAGAGGTCACGATGGGGTTGGTGAAGGTTGAAGGGCGACACAAGCATCCAGCAGTAACAACAAACGGTTAGGGGTTCAAGTTGACAACAACAAACTGCACGCATGAGCAGTAGAATGCAAAAATATTGAACGGGGGTAGTTAAGCCACCACATATCACAACATGCTCTGTTTGTTCACAAACACCTCGCGATTAGTGAATCTGTCACTGCCTGGCACCTTGGTCCTCAGCCCTGAGGTGGCATCGCTTACAGCCTGAGGAGAAAATAAATGCGATCTCTTTCTGAGATTGAGCCCGGTAAAGGAACGTCCCTGAGCTCCCCGCCTGCTGCTGAATCAATAACCATTTACCATTTGAAATTTACCATTACATATTTTCTCAATTTCAGTACATTTTCTCCTGCCTGCTCACTTCAGTGCATAGGCTTTTCTACACGATGGTGTCGCCCCTCCCCATCTATGATGTGACAAATGGAAATCAGAGACTGTAAATCAGAGATTGCATGTAATGGCTTCTGTTCATAGATCAACTGCTGTCTTAGATCAACTGCTATCTTTAAAAGTAGATTTTGTCTGAAATGCCCGCTAAGCTTTAATTTAAACTGACGACTTACTGAATCTGGCAAGCCAAAGTCAATACATTGAAGGAAGGTAATGTTCATCTACAACTTATATTCCCGGGAAAGGTAGATAGTGATTGACAAAGTCTGCTTTTTGTCTCTTAACAACCGAAAAGCCTTGAGACACACAACTCAGTATTAATAACACGTAATAGCAGGCCTACATTCAGAGAGAAATGCTGAATACTCCATTTGGCTAAACATCAGCATACCCCTTCATTTAGTTTCTCCTAATAACTTTTTTCCTAATCAAATATAAACACAACTGACATATTTCTGGATTCAAATGTATTCAGATTTACAGTTAAAATATACCTGCATACACTGTATAAATAACTGACATGACCATTCTTCCCACAGAGTGCAGCAAGCCAATCACAACCCGTGACAAAACGTATCCTTATTTGCCAACGGGTGCTGGTGTGGATTGAGTGTTTTCTTTTATGCTGATGGTTCTAACCCTGAAAATGAATATACCTTAAAAAGGGTTCAGGTGGAGGGATGGAAATTAAGACAGACAGAGACAGGAAAGGACTGGCAATCCATATCGAACGCAACCCAAGGCCCATCACCATCCCAGGGACTTTAAACAAATTCTGCCTCCATCAGGGGCCAGACGATGGGCTTCTGCCCGGAGGAGGGTGGCGTCAGCCTGGGGAGAATGGGAACACATTCAGCCCTGTCTCTCTGGTACCACAAAAAAACTGGTCTGTCCTTACTTACTGTGGGCATCACACAACCACTTCCCTGTGAACTCTGGGGCCCTGTGGAATAAAACACCCACAGCACACAAACCAGCCTTTCTCCTCTTAGTCAAGCACAGGTCAACCATGTGACCTGGGTGGATATCATCTGGATCGTCTGAAGGCCCTGGGGGCCGGGGGGGCAGTAGGGTCTGGAGTTAGAAGGGAATTCTCATCAGATCAGTCAGTCCTCAGAGATTCTTTATGTTTCATGGTCTGAGTAGCAAGCAGGAGGCCTTGGCAACTTTTGTTACTGAGATTGATTGGTGTTCAATATGGAGTGCCTAGTGAATCGGTTGTAAAGAATTAGCTCAGGGATTTTCTACCGGATCTTCAAACAAACAAAGTGGCTGTTAGGTGTTTTTAACAGGAAGCTGTCCTCACAGAGCGCTGGGACACGCCTTGAGAAAACTCAGTGTGCTCCAGAGACGAATGACAGGCACACACAGGCCCGACATTAACTGCAATAAATACTCTCTGGATGTCTGCAGGACGAATAAGGGAAACATGAGGAAGAAGATGGTGAAGATTGTGTTCAAGGGCAAAAGCAAATATTATTCATCATGCCAGCTTGGGGATCAGTGAGGGCCATGAGTTGAATACAAATGTATGGTCAGGGCCAGGAGTTTGAATAGAAATGTATGGTGAGGGCCAGGACTTTAAATAGAAATGTATGGTCAGGGCCTTGAGTTTGAATAGAAAGGTATGGTGAGGGCCAGGAGTTTGAATAGAAACGTATGGTGAGGGCCAGGAGTTTGAATACAAATGTATGCTGAGGGCCAGAAGTTTAAATAGAAATGTATGGTGAGGGCCAGGAGTTTGAATACAAATGTACGCTGAGGGCCAGAAATTTAAATAGAAATGTATGGTGAGGGCCAGGAGTTTTAATAGAAATGTATGGTGAGGGCCAGGAATTTGAATACAAATGTACGCTGAGGGCCAGGAGTTTGAATAGAAATGTATGGTGAGGGCCAGAAGTTTAAATAGAAATGTATGGTGAGGGCCAGAAGTTTGAATAGAAATGTATGGTGAGGGCCAGGAATTTGAATACAAATGTACACTGAGGGCCAGAAATGTAAATAGAAATGTATGGTCAGGGCCAGGAGTTTGAATAGAAATGTATGGTCAGGGCCAGGAGTTTGAATAGAAATGTGTGATGAGGGCCAGGAGTTTGAATAGAAATGTATGGTCAGGGCCAGGAGTTTTAAATAGAAATGTATGGTGAGGGCCAGGAGTTTGAATAGAAATGCATGGTCAGGGCCAGAAGTCTGAATACAAACGTACGCTGAGGGCCA
Source organism: Umbra pygmaea (assembly GCA_016801145.1). Classification (NCBI taxonomy): domain Eukaryota; kingdom Metazoa; phylum Chordata; class Actinopteri; order Esociformes; family Umbridae; genus Umbra; species Umbra pygmaea. The sequence goes on along the minus strand of JACXGM010006836.1, from coordinate 6,758 downwards.
GGATTTTGAGTACAAATGTACGGTGATCAACAGGTGTTTCAATTCAAACTTACGGTGAGGACTAGGAGTTTGAATACAAACTTACGGTGAAGAATTGGAAAACAAACTTACGGTGAGGACCAGGTGTTTAAATACAAACTTATGGTGAGGATCAGGTGTTTGAAAACAAACTTACGGTGAGGACCAGGTGTTTGAATACAAACTTACGGTGAGGACCAGGTGTTTGAAAACAAACTTACGGTGAGGACCAGGTGTTTGAAAACAAACTTACGGTGAGGATCAGGTTTTTGAAAACAAACTTACGGTGAGGAGAGGAGTTTGAATACAAACTTACGGTGATAACCAGGTGTTTGAAAACAAACTTACGGTGAGGATCAGTTGTTTGAAAACAAACTTACGGTGAGGACCAGGTGTTTGAATACAAACTTACGGTGAGGAGAGGAGTTTGAATACAAACTTACGGTGAGGAGAGGAGTTTGAATACAAACTTACGGTGAGGAGAGGAGTTTGAATACAAACTTACGGTGAGGAGAGGAGTTTGAATACAAACTTACGGTGAGGACCAGGTGTTTGAATACAAACTTACGGTGAGGACCAGGTGTTTGAATGCTAACTTACAGGTAGGACCAGGAGTTTGAACACAAATGTACGATGAGGGCCGGGTGTTTAAATGCAAATGTTCGGTCAGGGCCAGAAGTTTGAACACAAACATATGGTGAGGACCAGGAGTTTGAATACAAACGTACGGTGAGAGACAGAAGTTTGCCATAGGTCAGGTGTGCTGGGATGTGGTCTGGCTTGGCTTTCAGAGCTTGTCTGTACCAGTGCCCTGCCTCAGACAGCTTGTTCAGTCGCATGTAGGCCTCTCCTGCCAGGGGAAAAGAAGAGTTGGGTCAAGGGTCAGAGGTTAAGAAACCAAACATCTCATTGTCTCACTAAGTAATTGAATGACATGGAGGACCATCAACAAACCCAGGTTTGCTCCAGTGCACCATGAAACCCGTTAACAAGGCTGTGTTTTACTTGTTTAAAACCCTTTAACAAGGACTTAGGTCAGAAATTACAATAGAGAATGAAGAATGACGTTCAAACTTAGCCTCATGAAAATCATTCCAGGAAATGTCCAGGTGCAAGATGTCTAGATTGATGTTTCAATCTCAATTTACTTCATGAATAAATTCTGCTGGTGTGAATTATGTAAGACTTGCATTTCAGAAACATTTTGAAGCTAAGCAACCAAATAGATATGTGCTTGTTTCTCTGTGAGCAAATACATGATGTTCTAATTTTAGCTGAAATGGAATCTGGATAATGTTGTATATTGCAGCAGCAACTAAAATAATGTTGGCGACAGCTTTTATGATGAATAATATTATTTCACAGCATGGAGACAAAGGGAAGCAAAAACAAGTGCTAGTTTGCCAGCCAAATATTGTCTGTCTATCTCTATGCTATTACCGTACTTAAAAAGAGTCTCTTAAATGTGTCGCCTGTTTAAAAAAAACCAACCGCACCCCAAAGGATGCTGGCACGTGGATCTGCACGCAAGGTCTTTAGAACCCTGAAGACTTAACAACCCACCTGAAACAACACGGCTCCTCTATCTTTACGGGTCCTGCCCCTCATACATATTTTTACAGGCATGTAATTACCTAGTTGGGTAATTGGAGAAAACACAAGCCTAATCAATGTTTAAAATGTAATTAACACAGAAATAATAATGGGGGATGTGAGAGGCAGGGATAATGCTTCATAAAAACTTGTAACATGGTAAATTTTTTTAGTCCAGACCCAGGTCTCTGAGTGGAGGATGACAGGATATGTAATCTAGACTAGCAGGCGGTAGAATGATGCAGGAAATTATGGCTAATCATTTCTACTGATAAAGACTGCAGCTGAACGTGTTTTCTTCTTAAAAATTTTTCTTCCCTTCCCAATTCTCACTAACCCTGCCTTGTCGGCAGCTCCATTACTTCTTGGGCAGATCTGTGGGATGACGAGGGGCGCGCACATGGTTCATCCAACCACGTCGATTCTTTTGGCACTACGAATCCAACACGGAGGCCTTTAGTCAGATCATGCACTGGATAATTACGTTCACCAACTATACTTCCGCGATTTAATTTACAGTAGCCCAAACTGCACACAAGTAGGCGCTGGAGAGTGACGCGGCAGGATAGATAATCTGATTTATCTAACCCAAAGCTTTGGCAGCGCTATGCCAATTTGCGCTGTCTGGTGCAGGAGGTTTGAGGAAAGTCACAGAACCCATAGTCAGGCTCAAACCACTGACCATCATGATGTAGACTGTCCTGCAATGCAGCGACTTAGCCCAATATGCCACGCGTACTATGACCAGCTGGTTTTACAGACAAGCAATATACTGTATATACATCCCCTGTTCTTCATTAACAATGTCCAGAATGATGCCCCTATGATACAGTGTGTACTAGTGTTACAGGATGTATCAGATTCCCCACTTGTGATGTGGATCAGTGTAAATGCTGTCTCCAGTAATCCAAGAAAACCCATGTTAATGCATGTTAATACAGTTATCTTGCTTTTAGATCAGATTTGAGATATGTCCAAATTGCATTTTCTAGTTGTAATTTATTTCCTCAACAGCAGCACACATAATACTTTAACCTACTCTTATGAATATAAAAAGGGCAACATGACTAGCTAAATTTACATATTTGTCAGACATGCTGTAATATAAGGCTGGTAAAAGTAGAAAACTGAGAGTGGTCAAGCTGCCTTTGTCAGGCCGATATGGTGCTCTGTGGGGGAACACTAATGAACATAGAATTCAAAGTGACACAAATTCCAAGGAGTTGAAAACCACATCTAGTGGAACATTCCATTGCCCAGTTTAGACATGGGGTTTGGCAGGTTAACCCAGACGTTGACTAAGAGAGCAATGTAAACTGATAATACGACCAAAGGAAACATGGCAGTACCCACATCCGTTGTAATGTATAAAAATAGGAGAAGGTACACAAAACATTTAAATGGGTTTGTCAGAGTAACAGAAGAATCATCGGTAAGAAACCGCCTTAAGGGCAGTTTTCGACTGACAAGATCTAGAGCACGACGTGGAGAGCGGGCTGGTGGGTGGGGTTACAAACGTAGAGATTCAACAGCCAATGTTGTTTGGTTTCTTTACTGAATTGACACATTTCCTTGAGGATTCTAAATAAATAGAAATCCCTTTCAAACACTTATACCATCATTACATAAAAAAGTAATGTGTACACTGATTGTAATCATTGTATTTAAACAGGAATTGTGGCAATCACAGGTCCGACTTTGATAACTAACGTGAATTTTAGTAGTTGCTTTTGTGTGTAACAAAACACTACATAGTGTAGGGAATGTTTATCTTATAGGAATCGCTTTTTTTCATATTTTTCAAATATCAAGAAATAAGTTTATTTTGCTCTATAAGCGCGTTTCTGAAAGAGGAAGTAGCCTTCTCACCAGCGCAATTCTACACCCCTATTCGCTGCCTTAAAAAAAAAACTTTTTCTCATGAATTAAGCAAGACCAATTCACAAACCTTAACCGTGGGAACAAAACCCTGACAGACCATAACGCCCGTGCAGGGCCACACCGCTCAGTGTCGCGCTAGACACCCCTGCAGTGGAAAACCGCCTTAAATATTTTTTGCTCCGAGCTAGCCCGGTACGGCGCGCTTCCCAGCAGGAAGTTTGTATATGGGTACACCATCCATACTGTGATGGACATGGACTGGCCCGGGTCAGCCCGGGTCGGCTCTGCTGTGGAAACAGTCTCAAAAGCCTAGTTTTAACAGTGCTGAGATCAGCCATTGACTGACAAGTCTGGGAGTGGAATCGAGGGTCAATTGAAATCAAAGATTGCTTCTTGCAATCAGAAGTCACACATCCATCTGCAGCTCGTTTCACGTGGCCGTAACACAAGGAGGGCAGTTATTATTTCAGCGGAAAGCAAATTACCTGTGTTAACGCAGTGAAACCTCAAAATAGGGGTCACGCTGGAAGCGCTGAGATCCAGCTACACACTCCTACTTTCATGCCTGTTTACGTGATTTCCAATCCAGACTCAACATTTATAAAGAGGTTATGAAAGCTGAGCACCTTTAAACCCAACCAGGTGCAGTTAGGTGGAATTAGCTTTACCAATCCCAGACAGAAGTTCCTGGACCTAAGCAAACAACCACACCTCCTAACTAACCAAATAAAAAAACATTCAAAATGAGCAATCTTTTATTCCAACCCTTTATGCTCCTCACTAAAACCTATTAGCCTGTGATGCCACTTACCCATCATGTTGTAGAGGCTCTGAGGTGCAAATTGTCTTGGCATTTTCTGTACGGCTTCCTTGTACACCACAAGGGCCTCCTATTAACACATGAAACAGAAGGAAGCATCCATTAGGCACGAGGGCCCAACCAGCCAGGGACCACAAGTCATTTCTCCACTGCAGTCTGGGCCCTGACAAGCTGAATGGAAGCGTGGAATCAGGGGTCACCAAGATGGCGGTTAACACAGTAAGAAAGAAAAGAGCAGTCCTAAACATGCCCTGGCCAATCAGAGAGCTCTGCTGTGTCACACTCCCTCTGTAAAGTCCCAGGCCGTCGTTCCCCGTAGGCTCTGTTCGTGGGTGCCGAATGACAGCATGTAGTGGTGTTTCTGACAATATTTCTGAGTCGGTGCTCCTACAGTACACGCCTGTGTGTGTGTTGTGGAACCAGAAATGTGCAGTTGTGCATGATAGGAAACATGCAGTAGTGTGTGGGTGTGAGTTTAAGAAAATCTCCTACTTCCTGGTGGCCTTGTTCATGGAACAGCTTGCCCAGGTTGTACAGGCAGCTGGTGACAGAGCTCTTGTGGGCGTGTGGATCCTTCAGGTTCTCGTCAGGGATGTCGGCACACGTCAGGAAGGTCCTCTTGGCTTCGTCCAATCGGCCCTGGTTCATCAGGATAATACCCGTGTTCAGGTAGGCAGCTGCAGGGGGAATGTGACCCAATACACCATCAATGTGCAGCCAGACTAATTTAGCCAATTGGGGCTGAAACTAAACAGCCTTAAACTTACTCCTGAAACATTCTCAAGCCGCTGTGGATCAACTGGCTGCTGTGTCCACTAGGTGGCAATACATTTTCAAGACTCCAGGGTGACGGAGGTGAACAGTCTGTGTGGTAACCCTGTATACAGTACGTTTACAAACTTGCCAATGAACTGAGGGCTGCATTAAACCTTAATCTCTCGGCTCCTTTTGTTCTTCATCTGAAGTGAACCGGTCAAGTTCCAAACTCTACTCAACAAACCCTGTGTAGGGGTTGGAATACTCCCCTATGCTAGCTAGAGTTGCTGAATACCTTCCATAAACGATGTGTGTCTGAAAAATTAACACGAGAACACGTTGAATGGAATTATATCATTAGAGCTCTATTATTGTGAAGCTGCCACTTTGGAATAGTTAATGGCCAGATCCCTGGTCCTCCCAGCTGTCAGTTAAAAGCAGTGAATGATGGTAAAACCTTGACAAATTACACCTATTATCTGAATGACTCTCTTCTCCTTTTACAATCGACTACTTAAAGGGCCAGTCCACCCAAATTACAAAATTACATTTTGTATTCCTTACCCTGTAAGCAGTTTATGGACAAGCTTTAACAGCAATCAATGACATGTTGGTTTTGCTTTTTTGAAAATAAATTAAAGTTTGATAAATGAATTTTACATATTATTTAAACATTGACACATTTAGGTTAACACATAATTATTCAGGCATTATGTTTAAAGGATTTTTTGGGATGTATTGTTAAAAAGCCTTTGTTAAGCTTTAAATGAGGACATGTTTTATATACCTTTTGAAAATCAATGCTTATATTGCATGTGCCACAAATACTTAAACATTAGCATTATGAAATATGTCAGGGAAATTACAACAAGTGGATTAAAGGGAAAAATTATACATACACTGCTGAAAAATACATTTGATAATTTGGATCAACTCTTCCTTTAACATTACAGTATATTTGCCAGTAAGGTATGGAATAATTGCATAATATTTTAAAAGATCCTGATAAAATTCATTTATATTAATCAGAATGTGGAAGACAAAGAAAGGGAGACTTTTATCATAAAGATTTCATAAAATGAACAAAATCATTAGTTCAACATCAGGTAGAGGAGAGAGTGACTTTTTCTATCCAGGCAAAAAATCTAATGAATAATACTGACACAGTAATAAGTCACCAGGAAACAGATATTAAATCCTTTCCTTAAGGTAAGACTAAAAAAACACGACCTGCATTATAGAGGAAGGAGAGAGAGTGAATTGAATTTAGAGAGAAACCATCACCTAAAAGTGATCGAGCCTGAACTAACAGAGAGATAGAGCCTGATGTAACAGAGATATAGAGCATGACCTAACAGAGAGATAGAGACCTAACAGAAAGATAAAGACTGACCTGGCAGAGAGTTAAAGCTTGACCTAACAGAGATATAGAGCTTGACCTAACAGAGAGATAACACCTGACATAGCAGAAAGATAAAGCCTGACCTAACAGAGATAAAACCTGAACTAACAGAGATATAGAGCCTGACCTAACAGAGATATAGAGCCTGACCTGACAGAGAGCTAGAGCCTGACCTAACAGAGAGATAGAGCCTGACCTAACAGAGAGATAGAGCCTGACCTAACAGAGTGCTAGAGCCTGACCTAACAGAGAGAAAGAGCCTGACCTAACAGAGAGATAGAGCCTGAC
>JACXGM010006835.1:0-31930 GCA_016801145.1 Umbra pygmaea | reverse complement strand
GGCGTTCCGGTGTGTACGCACGGCGTTCCGGTGTGTACGCACGGCGTTCCGGTGAGTACGCCCGGCGTTCCGGTGAGTACGCCCGGCGTTCCGGTGAGTACGCACGGTGTTCCATTTTGTACGCACGGTGTTCTGGTGTGTACGTATGGTATTCCGGTGGTGTTCCGGTGTGTACGCATGGTGTTTCAGTGAATAACTATTCTTTCTCAGTGGCAGTGACTCTGAACGCCCTTGGCTCTGCGTGGACTGAAGCAGCGCAGCAGATATAAGCAGCCACCCACACTAATAGTAGAATGATAACACTATGCTAATTGAAGGGTAAGAGGTATCTCATTATACATCTAAGCAGTCTCTGCTACCCAGGTTTATGGATGGAACCGAGCAGATTGACTTCACACTTTTACATGCTATTTGCCAATGTGATATTGAACACCTGTACACATATCATAAGCAGCATGTGTTCCCACCACCATGTACACGGGGATTCTGGTACTTCCCACTCTGCTGGTGCTGTGTAATATTCTCCCATAGGAAATAATGCCTTATTGTAAAGTCACTGTTGTGTGAATGTGTGTGTCCTCTCTACTGTAGTGAGAGTCGCAGGATCATTACCTGTGGTAGAGTTTATTGCACGTCCAGCCCAGTGCCCTGGACTTCCAGGAAAGACCGCTCAATATTACTAAACAACACCATACCCCTGCTCACACACAGGCACGTACACACCCGCCCTTGATTTACTGCAGAGAGGAGGCTGGGGATGGAGCTGACAGAAGGTGCAGGAAAATAGGGGGGAGAGAGAGGGAGGGAGTGAGGGAGGGAGGGATTGACTGAGATATGTAGGATGTATTTGTTGAGTGTTTAGCTGTAGAACAGATGACAGGTGCCTCTGCCAGAGTGATGCTGTTGTTGAGCCACACCTGCCGGTGCTGGAGGCGATGTGTAGTGACCAGGTCGGATGGTGACGTCGGTGGGTTGATTCATGAAACGGAATGTGGATGTGTGGATGTTAGTGGGAGACTTGGACCTGCTGACTCCAGATCACCGCTCTGCCCATCTCTTCTGCTGTTTGAGGCCATGGGCAGTACATTGATGAAGTGTGTATGAAAGGGGCTACATGTAGGACTTTTTAATTGTTGTATCAGAACATAGACGTGATCCTTTGACAGTGGAACGATAATTTTCCACAAAATGTTTTCGCTAGACAGTATTTTGGGTGTATAGAAAGCTGGGGCTGGGAGGTATGGCTTAAATTTAATACCCCGATATTTTTCAAATGTTTGACGGTATCACGGTATTTAAAGGTATTTCATTTTTTAAGTAAAGGGTTGAAAGAAATGAATTTGTTCATTCATTATGATTTTTGTTGGAACACCAATAAACAAGACTGAGTAAGTGAAATCAGTGCTGTTGTTTAAATCTTTATTAAATGCAGGAATACTAATAAATAACTTTGCAACCGCAAAAAAACAAGCCTATCCACTGTCTATGACTTTAGTACAGAACCGTTGCATGTTATGGCACCACCACAGTACTTGCTTAGGTATATGAATTACAAAAAAGTCCCACTGTCATTTAACTAGATTAACTACTGGTAAAGAACAGACAATCAGATTGGTTTCACAGGTTCTGGGCACGGAAAATTAGCCATTGAACTCGAGCCAAACAACCCCGATAAGCTTATTTCCCTCGTTATAACATCGGTCGAGTGGCTTAGTGCATGTGCTAATAGAACCAAGCGTGTATATTCCGTCAAGAGCATGCCAAAGGTGTAGGTGGCAGTGTAACGAAAGGCTGAAGCCCACGTTAGCCAATCAGATTCCCAAAAATAGCCAAATGAAAATGTAAACATAGGTCGCACTTTTCGCGCTGGTGCATGTTCTGGCGCATGTTCTGGCGCATACTGTGACGTCGGCTGCCTAAACCTCAGTTTTCCTCAGTTTACATGCAAACGGAGTCTTCCAAAATCTCCACTTTGGCCAGATTTTTTAGAAAGAATCGTTTTCAAGGGCGAATTCTCTGTTTGCGTGTATACGAAGGGCACAAACGAAGGGAAATATCTCAGTTTTTCAAAATAACCGTCCGTGTTTGTGTAATCGGGGTCTTAAAATGTTTTTTTCACGGTTTATCTAACTTCCAGGTGTTTGTTTCTCACGTGTGTTTGTGTGTGTCACGCAGCGGGCATTACGATTTTAGGGGCGCGGTTTATTCCAAAATAAGCTTATTCTCAGTTGTTGCAGCTGGCGGAATGAGATATGAAAAAAATACCGGTAACGAATATAGCATACCGCTACATACATGAAGACCGGTATATAGTTTTTTCCGGTATACCTCCCAGCCCTATAGAAAGCGCATCCGAAAATTATGGATTTCTATTGGCCAAAAGGTTTTGACTTTGGAAGTTGTATGCAGCTGAGGCACACTAAATAACAATTTCAGGCCAAAGTTAGTAACAACGGGAGTACACCCCTCACAGTTTTGTAAATATTTGATTATAACTTTTTATCTGACAACACTGAAGAAATGACACTTTGCTACAATGTGAATTAGTGAGTGTACAGCTTGTATAACATTGTACATTTGCTGTTCCCTCAACACACAGCCATTAAGGTCGAAAGGTCTGAACTGGTGAAAATGTCCAAATTGGGCCCTGTTTCAATAATTTGTGTGGCGACCATTATTTTCCAGCACTGCCTTAAAGGAGAATTCCGGGCGATTTCAAAACGTAGCTCTGTTGTTTGCATATAAGAAGTGCTGTCCGTAGCGTTAATGTCACAGTTGGTGTTGTGTTGTAGGAGAGACAGGAGACCAAGCGCAGGAGGAGTGTTCAAGATGTTTACTGAATGTTGAGGGAGTTAAGGACTGCATAGGTGTAGCTGATGACATCTACTCATTGGAACTGCACAAAACTATATTACCAACAAGTGCTCTTAACGCGGCACTGACGCGACAGTAAATATAGAGTACGCCTGGTTTGAACAATGAGAACAAACATATCGTACGACACTTAACGAGGTGAAGGCTCAATCAAATATGAATGTAAATCCGACACATCAGCATAGCACACCAGGATGGAAATAACTTACAATAGTTCTTACTCTCTCTCTAATAATATGAAATGTACATAAACACTAACGACATTAAAACATATACTCCATCACCATTAGGTGAGTTGCCACGACAGCCTTGGCCATCGTGACAGTTAATAACTCTAACAATCTGTATTGCCAAAACCGTGTTTACATTTTGCTGCCAATAGACAACCATTACGCATTTACGGGGAAAGTTAAAAAGCGTGCTTTGAGCCACAAACATGTTCAAAATGTCATTACTAGTCCATATCCATTTGCACTGATTTCTTATAATAAACACAGCGAGTTTGAACAAATAAGTGTGTGTGTACCTCAGTTTCTTTCCCAGTTTCCAGTGAAGTCCACACTAGTCGATTGTCGAAGTCAAACAATTCAATATTCCAAAACGTATTTTTCCCCCCAAAAAAACTATTTGCGGTGGTTATGTCCAAATAATGTAGCAAGTTGGCCAGGTAATTTGACACCGCTTCCTCAACAGTGTTGCTTAGTTACCTCTGCTCATGCGCGATAACTCTTGAACTCTTGGGAGCTGTAAATGCAAGTGTCAGTTTACACCCGATCAAAGTAGTTTATCAATATAACCACGGCTAATTGTTTTTTTTGTGGAAAAAATACGTTAAGGAGGATCTTGACCAGAGGAGGAGGGACGTGAGCACACTAGGGCACGTACTAAACACAGAAGGTTTCCATGCCAGAGCTCCAAGATGTACACCACTGCTGACCCAAAAGCAAAATAAAGTCATATGCACAAAACCATAAAGAAGCCAGACGTTTTAGGACTCAGTTCAGCGGAGGGATGAAACAAAACTGAACCGTTACGTTATGAACTAACTTGAACGTTATGGCATGATGGGTCAGCGGTTTGTCTGAAGGAAGAAGAATAAAGCATATGCTGAAAGGATTTGCCTGCCCACAGCAAAACGTGGTGGTGGCTTGGTGATGCTTTGGGGCTGTTTTGCATTCTCTGGTACAGGAAACCTGCACAGGGTGGAAGGGAAGATGGATTTTTAAAAATATTTGGAAATCCTAGGAGAAAACGTCATGCCATCTGTGAAGAAGCTGAAGCTTTGGCATCATTGGACCTTCCAACATGACGATGATCCCAAGCAAGCCTCATTCCACCAAGGCAAATTCCACCAAGTCCTGGAAGATTCTACAGTGGCCATCACAGTCACCTGACTTGAAACCCATAGAAAATCTCTGGTGGGATTTGAAGAAGGCAGTTGCAGCATGCAAACCCAGGAATATTACTGAACTGGAGGCCATCGCTTATGAGGAATGGGCTAAGATTCCTCAGGAACGCTGCCAGAGGCAGGTGACTGGCTAAGCATTTCCTTTGCAGGAGGTCATAACAGCAAAAGGGTGCTCTACTAAATATACTTTTCATTAAGGGGTTGAATAATTTTGAGACTGGAGAAGTCATCATCAGTTGCATTTGCAGTTGAATTATGGGAAGCCACTTGAAGAATTTGTTGAGCTATTTAAATTTATTTTGTTTGATATGTTTATTGCAAACAGCTGAAAATCTGTACATTTTGACAACTAACCTTATTTGCAATAGGGTTTGAATAATTTCGATTGCAACTGTATTTATGACAGTAGTAACACGTCGTTATTACACAGTAGTATCATTTGTTTATAACAGCAATATCACATCTTCCTGACAGAGTAGTACGGTATCATGTCTTAATGACAGGAATATTATATTGTTATGACCGAGTACTATCATGTCTTTATGACAATAGAATCAAACAAACTAATTGCCAAGACTGGCAATCCTCTTCATAGAATTTAGACAAATATAGGAAATAGCTAACTATCGTATGTCATTTTTGGATGTCTTACATGGACATGTTACAAGTGAAAGGGAAGGAGACATTGTGCAAATGAACATGGGGATATCAGGCTGTCTGTGTGAAGTTGCAGTGGCTGCCAGCTCTGCTAGAGGGGTATCTATAAATAAATACAACTGTCAGTTTACTTCATGCCATTCCTCCTAGTTTTAATCTCCTGGCGTGGCATAAGGCTGGGAGAACATACTGCAATCCACAGATAATAGATGCAGGATAGATAATACATCATTTCAAACACTGATTTGTCCCATTATATATAATTGGTATATGGATACAATTGAACAAGTTTGTTTTCCAGGAAGCTGCCCTTTTTGTACACATGCTAGATTGCAGAAGCCACTGCATCCATTTTAGACTGCGTAACAAAGACAAACAATCAGGCCCATTGTTTGTTAACACAACATGTATTTGAACGCACAGACTCAGGTTGCGTTTCAACTATACGCAGAATTCTGGAAATCATCACCCACTTTCTTTACTTGAGGGCGGTCCCAGGTGAATTTTGTAGCATTCCTTGCAGTCTTGACTGTAGCACGTTTGTATGTAGGATGCTCCGAGTTCAAGAGGAAGGGCCAGTTATTAAATGGCTAACGACTGTTGCTATAAAAATATTCCGCAGTAGTCCATTTTATGTATCCACACATTCAACATTAACTGAAGCTTTTTACCTAATCTTAAATAAAAGTAAATATTATATCAGCAAGGTAATCAAATTGTGTAAAAAAATAGGTCAAGACTCTTGATTTCAATGAAATGTCAAATCATTTACAAACACTATGAATGTTATTGATAGGGAATAAATTTTGTTCAACATTTTTGGGGGTAGAACTATGTCTTTATAAATAAATAATGAATTAATATTTTCATCTCCATTATGAATAGAATTCTAACAAATCGCTTGGCTATTTCAGTCATCATGGCACGTTGTAGATCAGGGAAACCCACCACAGATTATCTTTTTTTTCCATACTCGATTTTCACTTCGATTGAAAGAACCATACTTTTTTGTACAACTTAGAAGACATTCCATTTAAAGAATACCCAATTGGTCAGCATTCAGCACCATGTAAACATTGCAGCAAAGTTAAAAAAGATTTAACATTCCAAAGAAGAGATAGGGACACATTAGTCAATGAAAGTAGGAAGTATATTTCTCCCGAAAGAAAATGGTCAACAAATCACATTCAGGTTGTCATGCTGACTCACGGGTAGCCAATAGATTGAGTAGCTGTGTTATTTTTGTATCTTACCAAAAGTATTTGATCACCTCCTTCACTTTCCACCAGGTGCTTGCGTTGCCAACCACTCCCTGCTCAGGCTTCCCCTGAATTCAACTTCAATAGTGTTCTGGTGATTCAGTGCAAGCAATGTAAACCCAACGTCACTAATTCACCTATTCACCAAACCAGTCACAACAATAGACACCATCTGGTTGAACTAATAAGACAACAATCATTGTGTTTTTCTTGTCTATATTGAATACATAATTTAATCATTCACAGGGCAGTGTTAAATATGTACGCGAACACCAATAAAGCAATTTGGAGACAAGGAGTCTGCAAACCTGGAGTTTAACGCCACATTGAGCGTTTGAGTCCAACTGAAGGGCCGCATTTTATAGTGATACGTGAAAAATAGGAAATGTTATTTCATTAAATTACCCCCGCCCCTACACAATTACGTGTGTATCCTACGGAATTTTGGGAGGGGGGTTGTAATACCATTTCCTTGTTTGACTTCTCAGAATTTAATTGATACTATTTGTTTCGTGTACACACAGACACCTATGAATCAAGACAACAGTACTTACAGAGAAGTGCTTTATCATTTTGGATTCAGAAGACTCTTTGTATGTTTAATATTTAGTTAATTATTGTTAAATACTTGTAAACCATGATGAACATAACTGTAAAATCCATATTGGCATGCCCCCAGGTCTCGAGAACCTGTGTGACAAAGTTTGGTGGACATAAATAAGTAAATAAAACACTACAGAACTAGTTAATTCTCATGGCAAGATGTGGGTAACCGTACGTAATGGAAATTTTACCACATTATGTAGACAGACTTATGAAATTGCCAATCAAAATGTGAGTTTTTTTTACGTATTCTATCTCTGTTCTACTGGAACACTTCCAAGAATAGACCCAATTGTTTACAATTTAAGTTAATTCGGAAATGTTTAGGTCAGAGATAATATGCTAGGTTAGTGAGGTTAAAGTGAGGGTAAGGTGAGGGTGAGGTAAACTGACAGAAGCACCAGTCTGTCCATAAAACCATTGCTGCATCTGTGGACAGATGACACCACAAGTTCGGTTTATTGGAAGGAACGGACAACTCGTATGTGTAGAAAAGAAAAAGGCACACCACACCAACATCCCAACTGTAAAGTTATAATGTGGGGAAATCAAGGTTTGGGGCTGCTTTGCTACCTCAGGGCCTGGAGAGCTTGCTATCATCATGGGAGAATGAGCTCCCTAGTTTATCAAGACATTTTGCAGGAGAATGTAAGGTTGTCTGTCTGCCAATTGAAGTTCAGAAGTTTGGCAACGCAACATGTCACCAACCCAAAGCAAATAAGTAAATCAACAATCAGTATTTTAATTGAAAAAGTGACACAATGGTAGCGTTGGTATAGCGGTTTAAGCTCCCAACTCTGATACAGCCCTGGATCAGCTGCTGTCTGTACCCCTCCTGTTTGTCTTTCCCTTCAGGCATGTTTCCCTAGACAGTGCTTCATACTTTCCTGTCCAATTAAAACAGTTACCCCCAAATAATCTTTTAGAAAAAATGTGCAACTAATATATTAAAGAGGGGAAAATGTATAATTACTTCTAATTGTCCTTTTTACTGATATGTTTTACGGTGTAATTATTTGAAAATAACATTTTACATTTCTATTTTAGGTATTTACCTTATTCAGTGTCCGTAACATAGAAAATGAATATTCCCCCTGTGCCTGCTTGGTTTTTAATCTGGTAAAGTTTAGATTACTATTAAGATGATATAAGCACAAGGTTTACTGCTGCCTGCAGCGCAGGACAGTTCATTCATTGATATTTACACCTACTTTGTCTTTTGTATTTGTGTGTTGTTGTGATGTATCATCACAAGGCTGTTATTACAGAACAATTAAATACGTCATTCACAGATGACTGTGCAATTTACACAGTTTTACTAATATATTATATGTTTATATATATTTCCCAGCTTGTTTTTACGAACTCAGAACTTGGAAGAAACTTAAGAATGTCAACATGAGATGTTAGGCAGATTTCTAGCCTAGTTATCTAGTCAATGCGCTTCAGTTTGTGTGTCATTGCAGACCGTGTATTATATCAACAACAAGGTTTTCCCAGTATTCAAGGTATTACTGTGTATGTATGCATTCGTATGCTTTACTCTAGCTTCTTTCTGTACGGAACTAGTGTAACTAATGCCAGCCCTTGCCCACATTGCGTCTGTGTGTGTGTGTGTGTGTGTCTGTGTGTGTGTGTGTGTGTGTGTGTGTGTGTGTGTGTGTGTGTGTGTGTGTGTGTGTGTGTGTACGCGTTGGGTGTGTATCTCCGATTCCATTATGAAACTGTAACCACACATATTGTAGTGGAGAAAAATGTAGTGGTCCTTGTTTTAAGTTTTACACATGCACACACACCAACACACACACACTGACACACACACTGACACACACACTGACACACACACTGACACACACACTGACACACACACACACACACACACACACACACACACACACACACACACACACACACACGCGCAGGTGTTTGCTCACAGACAGCAGTGGTTAAGTGGTACTTGTTTTCAATGCATTCCCAGACAAAAGTACACAGCCTGCTCGGTAACATTGTACTACAGTCTGTTTGAATGTTGAGTACTCAGACTGCTGTTAAACCCAAGGCCTTCTGAATACTACTGTCAAACAGTCCGTCTGTCGCACATACCCAGTGGATTGTAGTGGTGTCCAAAACATCTAGGGAAAAGGGTTTTGGGTTATTTTTTAACTCCATATTCAAAGTATGCTGGGTTGTTTTTCACTTTGAATTAAAAATGTTTTTGTTACTTCCTATAGTGGGCAGAGTGTTATACAACATTTGTCACATTAGCTTTCCTTTACTGTGAAATTAAAAATAAATCCAGGTTGGCTCCAAATCTGTGGCTCTGTCCCTGAGCTAGGTTTCAGGTTGTTGTGTTGTGTCCAGGCACCGCTATGTGTCGTGCAAAGATCATCTCTTAGCTATTGGCCCTAACACGCAGTCCTTATTGCTTAATTGGGCTTATACAATGTACACAGATGACACCCTTGCAGAAATCTTCATGCAGAGTTAATGTAATGTTTGTTCTAATTGGTGTGTTGGAATTCATGTTCCCTGCTGGCCTATCTCTCTTTTGCTTCTATATAGTCTTTTAATTCCTGGCGCTACCTTCATCCTATACACTGCATTTTCTTTGCTTTATCTTCTCTCTCCTTGTCCTCATATATCCCTCTTTCTCTCTGTTCTGTTATAAGACATGCATGATTGAGTTTATTCGGCTCAGTCGTGATGCTGTTACGTAAGTATACATTTCGCCTACACACACTCACACATACACACACCCACCTTGTACTGTCACCATAGCAACGCAGACAGACATAATGATTGGGCTGTGAGGACCAAGGGGCCAGTAGAACGTATGGTATGTGTGTGTGCACTTGTTCCTGTGTTCCTTTCTGTCTAACAGATGCTCTGCCTTAAGACTTATTTTTTTATTTTGGCTTTAAAACAAACAACAAAACTTGTGATGGTCATGTGGCAGCTTGAAAAAATGAATGCTGACAGTTTACTGTCTCAAGCTTTTACAAATGTGATGAGAACGACCCCATTGCAGTTCAACCAGAGCTGTGCGACAGGGTTTCTTTTAGCTGGTAATTGCTGCCTTTTGGCTGTTAAAATAAATGTACATCAGATACCGAAGATTAGAAATGTGTTGCTGGCCAATTTGACCAGGAGAAAAAAACAATCCCATTAAAAGTTATGCTTTTTATAAATTTATGGGAATACATTTGACAGGCCCATCTATAACTATGTGTTATTAATTATGCATCATTTAGTGGAATTAAATGTATCTTAGGTAGGTCTATCTCCAGCACAGCACATACACAGCCTTTAGTGGAGAACCTGTTAAACAATGTAGCTCCTCAGCTTGTATTGCTGCTGAAGAACAATTCATTCTAGAACAATTCCAATTGCAGTTGTATGTAAAAAAAACTTTTTGATTGCGCCGAATGTTTTGATTTTTACTATTTTTATTTCACAAACAATAGCCTAATTGAAGCGCACCTCCCATTTGCTTTACACGTGTACACACAATACTAGACAAGCTATCAGTGTCAGCCATTTTGTAATTTGACCTGGGGGCTGTATGCCTTTGCATTAGGGATGCACCAATACTGATACTGGGATCGGAAATGTGTCCGATACTGGCCAAAAATACGGGATCGGGTATCGGCATATGGAGTCCGATACCGTGATCCAATACCATGTCCTAATAATGTGCAGTAAACATGGTAGTTGTTTTAGTGACAGGTTGTTCAGAACAAAAACACAGTTAACTTTTATTGTACATGTATCCTTACTGCATTAACAATAAATAGTGGTCTAAGTATGTTTCCAGGAAAGTTAGGCTACGTACAAAACGGCTATAAAACAAAAAACATCTAACATTCCATGTACATGTATTTAATACCACTGCTACAGTATTTGCCTACGAAAGGTTTACTTGTTAAGGTTCTAGGGTGATTTTAACATGGAAAAACTACCAACTAACAAAATCAAAAGGTTAGAAAACAAAAGACTATTGTTCTCGCTATCCAACCAGGGTGGGAAATGCAGGTGCTTTTTGACATTGGTACTGTTCTAGCCTAATCTACCTCCCACTGTGGCGATTGTATTGTAAACCGTATAATACGTTTTATTATTTGTTATTACATCATGCATTTCATGTCTCGGATTTGACAAAAATTACAGGTTTGTCTAGGTACATATATAAAGTGGAGCTGGTCTGTGAGAAATCCAGCCTGTGGTGTCATAGATACAGTACTGTGCAGTACAGACGAAGAAAAGACAGTTAGCTCCCCAGAATTAAGAGCCCTTCTGCTGGGTCAGCAACAGTAGGCTAGATGAAGTGAATGTAGAGAATATCAAGAACAAAATGTGTTTAGTTACGTTAATGAGGAATTTGATTCAAATGTGACACAAGAATGTTATCCGTGATCTAAGAAAGTTGAAAAAGTAACAATTCAATCACAGAGCAATGCTAAGTGCTCATTGCGCTCAGTGCAAACTTAATTTAATTACAATCTGTTGTTAATCAAAAAAAATTCTTTGCCAGAATATGGTTTAATATTTATATTGGTTGTATTGTGTTTGGTTCATTTGCTGAAGACGCATCTATTTGTAGATTTGATGGGAGCTAATTTAGCCAGTGCTTAGATGTTTTCCAAACCGATTATTCTAAAATAAATGTACAAAAGTGAAATTAAAAGCTGATTCAACCAATATTGTGGCATAAGTTAAGTGTTAGAAACGTTTTGCACGTCTGAAATGTGAAATGCTGTTGGATGAACAATATGGTGGCTGGTAAAATGTGGGTATCCACCAGCCTAGATGAGGCAATGGGTCTGAAAAGGTAAAGAGTAAAATTCACTTTTGAATTAGCTGAAAGACGTAACTGCAATCAGATTCACTGCAGATATTCAGAGTTCAGACACATCCCAAGACACGTCCCAAGTTTGACAGCACAGTGGGTGGATGCAAGTTTTACATTATGTAGCATTAAAACACTGGTATCGGATCGGTATTCTGTATCGGATCGGTACTCAAAGTTTAGTATTCAGATCGTTATCGGCAATGAAAAAGTGGATTCGGTGCATCCCTACTTTGCATTTTTTATTTGGATAAGTGGAGGCATAAATACTTGAAGCATACACTATCTCCTTTTAAGCATACACTATCTCCTTTTAAATCAGCCTTTTCTACCCAGAAGCAAAAGGCTCCCACATATTCATTAGAAACTAATCCTAGTGGTTGTATCTTTAGATACATCACCTATTCATTAGAAACTAATCCTAGTGGTTGTATCTTTAGATACATCACCTATTCATTAGAAACTAATCCTAGTGGTTGTATCTTTAGACACATGTTTCTTTCTACATTTCCCAACCACCTCCTCACCTGGACCTCCATCCACTGGATCTCAAAGCAATTGGTTTTATGTCTTCCTAATTGCTGGAGTCTATCTTTTCTTTATGCTTGAGAAGTTGTCTACCTTGACACATTCCGTTGTGAAAAGATGCCATTTCCAGAATCCCTTTCGTGCTAGGGTCTTCATACTCATTGTTTAAAGATGCAGTTTTAGACTTTTGCAGTTGACAAAATAATGCTTTAAACCACACACAGATGTGTAATAGGCTCTTATGTGGATAAACTCTTAAGTACAATCACTCCCATACCACAAGTATCCATAACCATTTAAACCAAGATCATTGTTTTTGAGTTTCTTCCCTCTATCTTTATCTGGTGCCAGAGGATTGTGTTGAACAGATGGAGAACTGGCTTGAGCAGGAATGGACCTGAGCCAAGACCCATTTCTGTTCCAAAACCATATCTTTCAATCTTTTGATGAACATATTATTTGGAAAGTTGAGCTCATTCAGTGCTTAGGAATTCTCTTCCACCCCAGAACAACTGTCCAGGATGGGTCTGGTATCTATCTGATACCAGATTACTCTAATGACTAACTGTAATTAATAACAATTGGTACATGACTAACATGTTAACATATTTAGCCCAAACATCAGTCATCTCGAAAGGTCCACACAGGAGATGTTACCTGTAATTTGACACTTGTGTCCATATGGTACACATGTATTGAGTAGTTTCGCCTTAGGTCCAAATTTTTCTCATACTCCTCTAATCAACAGTCCCATGATATTGTATTTTTGGACCGCAGCACACTTACTTTTTTCAGTGAAACCTCAAGGCATTGGGCCCAATGTGAGTGTTTGAATGTTTAACCTTAAAGGAACGCGCCAGACCACTAAACAGCTAAAAATCCTTGTGCCGCTCATGTTTCCGACATGACAGTCACTAAATACACCTCAGAGCGTTCGGTATTTCCAACTCAGCCATTGTAAGTTTTCCAAAAACCTCCGGTTACGTCACCTCAAGATTTGAAATATGCAAAACTTTACTTTAGAAGGGAGTCTATCTTTGAATCGAGTCGATGGGTGAATAAAATGGGACAAATAAATATCAGGAAGTCAAACGAATGCACCTAGATGTATTTAAAAAAAATGTTGCAGAGACTTAACTGAAGGTTTTTGGAAAACTTATGGTGGCCTAACACGCTGAGGTGTATTTAGTGAGATCATACGATACGATATACTTTATTGTCCCTTTTTCGGGAAATGTGTTTTGGACTCCAGCTGCCCACAGACATAATTCCAAACAGAATTATAGACAAATAGTGCCATTCACAACAATGGATTGCACATAAAATATTGCACATATCATGTGTAGTAGCACATTTCCCTCACCCCCAATAGATCAACACCATGTAACTATTGCACAGTCACTACAGCCTCATTTAAAAGTTTGACAGAGGTAGGAACAAATTAGTTTTTAAAAAGGTTGAGTTTACAGCAAGGGACTGTATTGTCTTCCGGAGGACAAAAGCCCAGACTCTGTATGGAGGACATGTGATCGATAGGGATGGGCATTCTGTTACATTTTTTTAGTCGATAGTTGGGAGGATTAATGATAGACTATCGATTAATCATTAATATTGTTATATTAAAATTATTATTTAACTTTATAAATTATCAATGCGATGAAAATACAAAAGCACTGCGTGTTTTTGTTCGATGAGATCTTTCTTAAAAGAACAACTTGTGGCAGTTAAACTGGATGTTCGTTTATTCTAAACTTGAAGATTTATGTGCTGCGGTGCTCTAAAGCAGCGGAACCTGCAGCTGTGAGCTGGCGATCTTAAACAGAGACACTCGTTTGTTCAAAATTATAAATAATTAAAAAAGAATCATGTTAAACAATAACTTAACCAAAAACATAACATTCTTAGATGTGACAGGTTTTGTCAAAATGTAACTCATAACTATCCAAGGCACGGAGTCGAGAAAGAGGGTGAGATAAATTTACCTGCCTACCTAATAGAGCAGGATGCGCCGAAACCGACATTGACCAGGGTTGGATGCATTTGTTTAAGTGGTACTGTATATCATTTGAGTCATGGTCGTGTTGTACTTAAACACGACATTGCAGTGTTTGCAGTAAACTAAGTCGTTTTTTTAATCAAAATAGTCCCACGCCAGACTTCGACGTGACCTCTTCATGATTTCTTTTGAAATCAAAACTAAATCTCGCAGGTAACTGAGTATGGCGTCAAATATTGCCCCCGGGTGGTCAAATGTTTAATTGCTGCCACACAGTGAAATTATTTTCATTGCTTTAAGACTCACACTAAGCCACTCAACCTTCATTAGTTTAATCGATAACAAATTAAAGTGATCTACGAAATTCTTAATGATCAATAATCGGTTGTCGATTAATCATGCCCATCCCTAGTGATAGGTCAGTCATTATCCTCTGAGCCTACCTAAGGAAAGACTGTTCCTACACTGGCTTGAGGGGCTGGTATTCATTCCTTCCCATTACCTTTGTGGCGATGTGAACCAGACGAGCTAGCTTAGTTTTTTATTTTATCTGAAGTTTGCAGAGGAGCCATTTGAGGTGCCAGTTGAGGTGGTTTGGGCATCTGGTAAGGATGCCCCCTGGGCGCCTCCCTAGGGAGGTGTTCCAGGCACGTCCAGCTGGGAGGAGGCCTCGGGGAAGACCCAGGACTAGGTGGCGGGATTATATCTCCAACCTGGCCTGGGAACGCCTCGGGATCCCCCAGTTGGAGCTGGTTAATGTGGC
Source organism: Umbra pygmaea (assembly GCA_016801145.1). Lineage (NCBI taxonomy): Eukaryota > Metazoa > Chordata > Actinopteri > Esociformes > Umbridae > Umbra > Umbra pygmaea. The sequence continues at coordinate 16,996 of JACXGM010006835.1, read as the reverse complement.
TTGGGAAAAGGACGTTTGGGGTCCCCTGCTGGAGCTGCTGCCCCCGCGACCTGATCTCGGATAAGCGGACGAAAATGGATGGATGGATGAAGTTTGCAGAGCCATGCTGACATCCCATATCTAACTAGGCTTTCTAGTGCAGCCTGGTAAAATAAAAACATGATCCTCTTGTCCACTCCATATACGCTTAAGCCGACATAAAAAATACAGTCTCTGCTGTAGACGGAAACACAAACTTAACTTTCAACATGACCGTTCCAGCTGAAGATGTTTTCCAAGTGAATGCCGAGGTATTTATATGAGCTGACCTGATTGATATGTGTGTCATGTATGACCACAGGAGCATAATCTCCCATTGAGACAGGATCCAGGACCATCTCCTTAGTTTCCATTCTCCACATTTAAACTGAGATGGTTGGCATCGCACCACTGCACAAAGTTTTCTATTTAAGAGAAATAGGCTGAAAGGTTTGTGTCTTTGTACAGTAGGCTAAGGATGGCAGTGTCATCTGAGAATTTAAAAACAAAGGGGTGGCTGTTAGAACATTTGTTTGTGTACAGTGTAAAGAGAAGTGGGGAGCTAACCCAACCCTGCGGGGCACCTGTGTTGATTCATCTACAGTGGGTACGGAAAGTATTCAGACCCCTTTAAATTTTTCACTCTTTGAGTCATCTCAGCCATTTGATAGATTCAAAAAAACTAATTCAAATAGGTGAGTTTGAATCCAGCCCTTAATTGGTTGGTGAATTTGGTTTCCATTGACCATTGTTCAGGCATGCAAACTCCTCACCTTTAGGTGAAAGTCATCTTTTTGAAACCAAAATGGGTCATCTATGTAATTTGTGCAGATCCGATGAGAAAATATTGGTGGGGTTGGTGGCCTTGGCCAACACAGATTTTACCCGTGCTTCGCAACTTTACAACTGGTTCTGGAACCAATCACCACTCCTAATGCCTAAATCTCACAGCCAATCAGAGGCAGAGTGGGGAGAGTTTTTTTCAAAGTCTGCAACACTGAGCAGTGTGTTGACCACTGATGTCTATTGGATGTGTGTTAGGTTTATAGTAAGTGATGCTTTTGACTTATAGAAAAGAAAGTACTTCAACACAGATAATCCCATCTGTTTAATTGTTTTTCTTGATGTATCCTATTCAAAAAATGTCTATGGTTAAATGAACATAACATTGTATACAAGAGCACAGGTTCTACATTGCTCTAGCCTCTTAATAATGCTCTCAAATTGCACCAGATTGATGCGTTTAACTTGAAAATGTACTAAATTTTCCTCCGGGGGAGCAAGCCCCCGGACCGCTCTAGAGAGTCGGGGGTTCGCAGTATCTTTCTCACCTTTTTTTTTTCCCCCTGACCTGTTTGATTTTGATATTTTTTATATTCTGGTGGTCGAGAACTGATGTGCGATTTCACCTTTTCCGAGCAGTGTATAATGTTTAAAGTATCATTAACACATGGTAACTCTCCAAAAATTGCCGATGCAACATTGTTAAACTTTAGCAGGAATTAAGAAAAAGCAATGTTTTAGCAGCTGTTTAATAAGCAGGCTGATGCAATGCTGGAGAAACAGCAGCAGCTGAAGCAGGAAATGGTTGTTAGGCCGTGTGGTGAGTGTCTGAGGTGAGAAAAAATGGAAATCAAGTCATACAGTACAGTATAGTTTTGCTCTTTATTTATCTCTTCTGATTTTATAGTGGAGTGACTGCATCAAATTAAAGGAAGTAAATTAAATTGGCTAGCTAAATAATACAAACATTTATCTTTGTGCTTTCTCCCATGTATCCTCTTTTCAAATGATTGCCTAAATAGCATGCCTACTCGTGTGGTGCTATAGCCTGTTCTTTTCATTTTAACACTTTCTCATGCTATCTCCTAGTAACCGGCCAAATAAAAGCACTTTCATCTTGTTTTAATTAAGATCTGGGAAAAAAATTAATATTATAGAAAATTGCCCTTTTATACATTTTGTAAATTGTCTTTGTTCATTTTTGTTTTTGTTTCAATACAAATTATTTGAAATGGAGAGAGGAAAATAGTGTAGAAGAAAAGTAAAAATGAGGAGGCACAAACTGTAGACTATTGCCAAAAATATGTTGATAATACTACAGATTACAAAGACATTTTAGACAATTTGGTGCTTCCAACTTTGTGGCAACAGTTTGGGGAAAGCCCTTTTCTGTTCCAGCATGACTGTGCCCCTGTGCAAAAAATGGGGTCCATAAAGACATGGTTCAATTGGTTTAGTGTGGATGAACTTGAGTGGCCTGCACAGAGCCGGACCTCAGCCCTATTGAACACCTTTGGGATGAATTAGAATTAGAATTAGACCTCAGCCCTATTGAACACCTTTGGGATGAATTAGAATGGTAAAATTCGAGCCAGGCCTTCATGTCCAACATCAATGCCTGATGTCACAAATGCTCTTTTGGCTGAATGGGCCACAGACACTCATCTTGTAGAAATCCTTCCCAGAAGAGTGTTGACTTTTAAAGCAACAAATGAGTGGGGCACTCCATTTTAATGCGCGTGGTTTAGAAATGGGATGTCCAGCAAATGGGTGTTTTTGAGAGGCGTGGTGGAGAGGGAGAGGTTACTTTAATAAGAGGAGACTCAAGGTTGGGGATTATTTCAGACTCATTTCAGACCTATTTCAAAACCAATCAGTGTGTTTGTCTGTGTGCAGTTACCTGTCTGTGAACCTGTGTGTGTGCGCGTGTGTATGACAGACAGAGAGAAAGAGAGATGCACAGATCCTCTGCTGGCCAGGACAGGAGATCAGATAGCAGATGGTTTGTCCTGTCCTGTCTAAAACCTGAGGGACTACTCTTTCTAGACATATCTAAACCATACACAAACTGTGCATGCACACACACATGCGCGTGCACACACGCACAAAATGACATAATTACTTCTGATTCACGAATAACATGAGAGAAATGGCACAAGCTCACAACACATAATCTGGATCAAACTGGAGCAAATGCATTGCGCTCCATTTAACAACTTGATATAAACCCCCCACACCCCACTGGATGTTGCAGAACTCACAGGAGCACAAATGTAACCTCAGGGGCTTGAGACAACAATATCACTACAGAGTCCACTGTATACATTTCACATTGCACCAGATTAAGTCTTTTGACGTTTCGTCTTGTTTTTAAAAGTTAAAAATAAAATAATGTTGTTAGGGTTGCAGACATTCATATTTAGTGTGTTGAAATAAGTGAGAGCACTGACCGAGAATATTAAAAACACTGGCAGAAATGTCTTCAGGCTGTTGTTGCCTTAGCAACATATTACATTTATTTGGTTTTGTTTTTCCCACACTTATATATCGGTGTAATATGATTATTAGAATATATTTTTAATACATTTTACAATGTAGTAGGGATCATTCATATTGACCATGCGTAACATGGAAGAGGGAGATGCTCAGTCTTTTCAAATAGTTGATCTATTGTTTGTGTGTATTCTCTAGTTTAGGGGGTATTGTGCTTCTCTGGGATACATTTGAATGTAGCCTCTCTATCAGGTATTGAATAAGCACTATGCATTATCACATTTAACCTTAGAGGCAATCTAACAACATAAAATATTATTTCATCAGAAACCATATTTACAATGAAACATCCATTCTGGCCCTCATTTTGACAGTTTGTAGCAAGTGTCGTATTTTGGGTTCCTTTAGTACAAAATCAAATCCACCTTTTCTTTTGATCCTCGTAGGTTCTGCAGGGTTCTGACTAACGAAATCCTGAAAAAACAAGACCACATATGTCAGAACATGACTGACACAAACACATTATTGAATCAAATAAATGAAACTCTGCAGGAAACAAGCCAAAACTTGAAGGAAACAAGAAATAAATGAGTTAAACAAGAAAAAATAGTTCATTGATTTACTGTATGGCTTTGTTATAACCTCAAAAAGGTGCAATGATTACTGTCATCTAAATAATATTGATCATTTATGCTTTTCAAGTATGTGGATATTATAGACATGACTGAGTTAGGAAAAGCAAGGCAAAGCAGTTCACTGGTCTGGTGCATCAGGCATTACATAGCCTACAGAAAAGCAAATCAAACATTACAAACGCATGAAGGTGAACTACAGAAATGAGAGACAACCACAGCATTAAGTGATAGGAATAATAATAGGCCTACTAATTAATACGGTGATGATACATTATGGAAGGCCTATACATTTGTATGAACTATATTCCTTGTCAACTTATTTTATATGATCAGTTATTAAAACTATAGTTGTGGTTGTTGTTACTGAGGTTGTCATGATTGGGTTTTTCGTGATGATGATGGTCTTATAGCACCTCAAGCATTAGCACTACGTTTTTTACATTGGATTACATTGTCTCCGACCAGACGTGGGTTTGATCGTAAGGATACAACAAAGATAACATTGATGAATACCATCTCTGTCGGTAAAATGATTTACGATCATTTTAAGTTCATATTTGATCGTACGCACGTTTCAAGAGTAAGGGCCAATGTGTATATCCCAGAACCTGCACATTCCGCTTCTATGGTTTCTTTACTTTCAAGATCGTCTAAGACCAGTCAACTGGATAGCTGATGAAAATGCACAAACTATCAGAATCGATGTCAGGGAAGCTCTCTGAGTTTTCATCTGACTTTTGTCTAGCATTGTAACATTATTTAGTTAATCTGTGATGGCCACTGTCACGCAAGAGATGTGTGGTCTTCCCCAGATTCAGTTGTACAAAGCATTACGACAGTCAAATATTTTTGTTATTCTTATTGTATAAACTGTTCATCTGGTCTGGATGTGCACTTTCATTGTGTACCTACAAACATAACATTATTGTGTACTTTAAAATCCAAAAAGCTGAAATACCCAAACCAAAAACCAGGAGTGTCTCATAGGGATGCTCATATTGACTGTTTAACCGTTAACCGAAAGTACAATTTTTTTTTTATTAATACTATCAGTTAAACGGTTTAGAGTTTTTTTTATTTTTTACGTATATATATAGCCTATAGCCTATATTTGTTAAACCACGTGGCGCGTTGACGTGTGTAACCAGAGCCTAGCGCTTTATTTTGAAAGGTGGGGAGATATAGGTAATGAAAAGTGAAATATACCGTCTGCCTGTTTTGCGTCTGCAACGCGTTCTCCATTTAAAATTACAATCCTTGGACATTTATGATGACTGTGATATTAACTTGCGCTTTCAATTTGTCATGTACAGAAATGTGTAACGCTATAGTATTGGGAAGCATACATATTATTTTATCGGCTATACAGAGGAGCATGATGCATTATAGCCGACAAAATAATGTTACCATAAAAACAAAACACTCGGTGATTAACAACATCCCCTTTTTTCTGAGAGGACCGTAATGGTCATTTCAATGGAAAATCTGTAGATTTTGTAGGCTAGTTACATGACGCATAGCAAGCGTTATCAACATTTTGTTTTGTGTTAATGAAATATCCCTTATTTGCAGTAGGCCTCCTGTAGACAACAACCTTGTCCCAGATTGTTACCCCGACTGTTTTCATTCTATAATTTGACAACTCGGTAAACACAGCATCAAGGCTACTTTCCTTTAATTGACAACAGAAAGTGAAAACGTATACGACAAATTTTCTGCAACAATATTTTGGTTGGTGTGGGCTTTACGCCAGTGTAGCTAAGTTGAACCTTAAGTCTTCGTGGTGAAACCAAATATCGACATAGCTTTAGTATGAAACTAACTAGTTTCAACGTATCGTTTAGTGTGGACTTAAGTCACCCGAGTGAACTTACGCACAGCTGGTGCAATCGGCAGCTGTTGATGATCTGTTCTGTATGCTGCTATTTGCACATTAAAATAAACCCGTGAAAAATAATTGTTTGTATATTTAACGGGTCACAGACACTCTTCAATTTTATGTTTTATTTAAAGCGAATTCAACATTATAATCTTATCAGTTAACGGTTAATAATCGGATAAGGAGTGGCGGTTGTCGGTCGGGAAAATTACCTGAAATGAGCATCCCAAGTGTCTCACTATCAAAATAGTTTTTGAGTTCACTGTACATGTTTTAAACCTAGCCTAAACTATGTTATAACATGAAAGGGTGAGACAGTTCAAGAATAGAACCAATGGTTTAATAATTTAGATGACCATTCCACAGATGCCCAGGTTCCAGACTGGGCTTTCACTTCTGTAGCTACTTCACCATTTAACTGAATAAAGATGGAACTTTTCAGCTTTTCACTGAAATATTTACATTGCAAAATTCACCTCAGGTCCATGTACAAAACGGACTTGTCTTCTACTGTCTGATCCCACTTAGACGCCTGTCAACATCTGCTCCTGCTAAGACATAATAATACTTTTATAATAATAAGTACAAGTACTGCATACGCATTTAGACTGCCTTATATTCCAATGCAAGTCTTTTTGATGACGTTGGCCAAATGTTCAAATCAGGCCTGACGCCAAGATGAAGTGAGTGAGGGGGCAGTTAAAAATGATGAGGGGGCTAATTGTATTCTATTTTATATCACGATGTGGCCCTTGTCAAAGTTGCTTAAATCTTTATGCCTGCACATTTTTCCTCAAAATTGATGTGTTAGAAGCAGGAACAATGCTAAGAAACACATTTGGAGGGATTTGTACCATTCCTCTATGCAGATCCTTTACATTCTTGGGTTTGCGCTTATTAACTGCCCTCTTCAACTCAGCCCACAGGTTTTCAATTGGATTGAGGTTTGGTGACGGAGATGGCCATGGCAGATCATTGATTTTGTTGCTAGAACCATTTCTGTGTGGATCTTGAGGTATGTCTTGGGTCATTGTCTTGTTGGAAAGTCTACCTACAGACAAGTCCCAGCCTTCTGGCAGGGGGAACCAGATTTTCAGCCTAAATTGCCTGCTGTTTGGTGGACAGCGCCATAACATCACTGACCCACCACCATATTTCACTGTGGGTATGAGGCGCCTCCTTGTATGCATCTCTTTTTCGACGCCAAACATGCTGATGCTGAATCTGATTCTGTCTCATCTGACCAGAGCACTTTCTTCCTGTCGTAATTTAAATGACATTTGGCAACTCCAAGCGCTTGCGTCTGTGTCTTGGGGTCAGAAAGGGCTTTCTACTGGCAACCGTTCCAAAGAGGCCGTGGTTCTGGAGGTGGCGTCTGATGGTGCTTTTTGAAACCTGGTGACCCAAAGAAGCCGACAAGGCCTGCAATTTTTTCACAATAATTCTTGGGGGTTTTGTTGCTTCTCTCACCACCTGGGAGACAAAATGGGTCTATTTCAAATGGTTAACTCTATAAGAGTTAAACAAAATGTTTTATCAGGCTACTAGAAGTAGCTTTTTGTATTTAACAAATATCTGAACATATTCCATGCCAGCTACAATAGCCCTCTCCTTTGCACACAGCACACACCCTAATAACTTCTTTTGAAGATGTTTGGACTGACCGATGGGATGTTGTCAAACCTGCCAGCGCCCAGCCCTAGTTGATTCACTGAAAGCTAATGACCTCACTAGTTCGCCCAGGCTAGCTGAATACAGCATGATTGTGGCAACCCCTGGAGAAAGAAATGAGTCAGGATGTCCCCAGAATTTCAGGAGCTTTCAAAGCCAGTTTTAAATGACGATGATGCAGTAAAACAATCGTGTCCTCTAAACATTGATGCGCTAATCTACAGCTACTAGATGGGTATGGAAACTGTCTTTAATCTAGTAGAAGACCTATGCTCACTGACAGTGACCAGCTCTGGATCCAACCACGAGTAATAATAATAGACTGTGACCACAGTCTGTTTTCTGACCAGATGCCATCATTTACTCTGAATAACTAACCGCTCTGAGTTCACCTTTTGGAACAGAGCGATTAGAGCGCGATAGGGATGCAACTGGAAGAGTGTGGGGATAAAGAATGACAATATGCAGCCGGGCTGCTGAATATATCCCCCTGCTGGAGGAGTTGCCAGAGCCTGTGTCCTTAGTGCAGATGAATACATTAACACGCAGTACACATCACAACATATATGTGACATGCAGGGTCTGAGCTTGGAGTCCAGTCCGTGCATATTAACTGCTTGCTCCGGAATTGCCAGGGATCACATGATACAGTTTGTGTTGATAAAATATGCATTGCAATTTGCTAAATTTTGTGATTTGATGCTGTGATTTAATTATAAATAAATCTTCAAATCTCACCGTATGTCTACTCCCTAAGAGTCAGCAGCTAGCCCCTCCCACGCTGGCTTAACCACACACACACACGCATAAAGCACACACTCACAACACAACTCACAAATTATGCAACACAAAAATGCTAGACATAAACTCACACTGCACGCCACCCACACAACACCCACAGCCTTGCCCTGAGTACATAAACATGTAATAACTACATTACAGTGCATACAGTACATCATTTACTGCAAACCTTTCACTTATTATCCCTCTCTTTATCACACACACTCACTTGACAGGTTGTGTCTGTTATGGTTAGCAGGATTTGACCACATCCACCCTCTAACTTAAGACAACTTAAGACCTGAGACAAGAAATAGCTTTTAAGATGCTAGATCATGTTATCCTGAATCACAGGCTGTCTGCTAACTTTAAAGGGACAAAGGGTAGTTTGAAAAGGAACACAGGTAACCCTGACACAATTTTGGTAAAAAGCTGAGGGATGTGGATGAAGAAATGTAACCCCTGTCATATCCATTGAAAAATTAAAGGACTATAAGTTGTTTTGTGATAGTAAAGTTTTTGTTCACAAGTTTGCTATTCTAGTGAGGCAATGAGCATGAAATAGTGCCATCTAAATCAACTTTTTATTTTGAAAACTGTTTCTGTAAGTCAGCTAACATCTGGTGGTAGCAAGTTATGGATATCATTTTCAAATAATTTCTACTAATTGTGGAACAGCTGAGACCGAGCATTAACTACGCTGTTTAGCTTCAGATGAAAGCTAGCAGTTTGATCTAGGCTGTGGTCATAAGATCCTTCTCTGCTCTCAGGTCTGGTTATCTCAGGCTCTCTACCCTCTTGAATTATATCCTACCCAGGAGATTGCTGGTACAAAGTTATATAAAAGACTGTATTCGCGCCACAGTGTCTGGTGTTCCCTAAGGCTCGGTTCAAGGCCCTCTCCGCTTCTTTCTATAACCAAGTCACTTGGCTATGACATACCCTCTCTTGGTTTCTGTAGATAACTTTCAACAATTTTTCTCTTTTTAACAACTGAATTTGCTGACAGCTTCACCAAGGGCTACTTACTATTACTGGCTGGTTTAGTATATCCACTTTACGAACCTAAGATGAATGCGCTGAACTGTAAATTGTTTTGGGTATTAGCTGATTGCTAACTAACAAAGGAAAATCTTCTTAAAGTGTTAATCGCCTTTGGCCTGTACCATATTCATTTGTAAATAGTTTTTAAATGATTGTTGCTATTTATGGGGGCTCTGCCCACATGCAACTAAACAACTGTTTGGACAAAGTTGCATTCAGAAGCCCGCACTGGAACCTAAAATAAAGAGAATAATTATTTCTAGACAGGCAGAAGACTTAGGTATTTGCATAGGTATTTGCATAGGTATTTGTCATGTTAATAACACATTCTTTCTACTTCCTACAAAAGAATCTATCCAAAATATAAACTGAAAGAGTATACAAAGATTTCCTTACAAATCGAAGAAAAGTGGAACAATGACAAACATATATTTATAAACGTTATTTAAACAAAGTTGTATCAAGCGCAGTCGTGTGGACAAAGTCATAACATTCAGCGGCAGTCCCGCTAGTTCAACCCTGCTCTCCTTGAGTGAGAGAGCTACCTGATTAGCATGACCGTCAGAGAATTACTTCAGGCGAAAGAACATAGTAGCCTACACCTAGTTATATGCATTTGGATAAGTGATTGAACTGAGAAAAACAAGCGTTGTCTGATTGGAAAATTTAGAATGGAGTAAATACCGTTGTTCATAGCTGTCAGCTGTCAAGTGCATTACAACCTTTGAATGATATGATAGAGCGCATGCTGGCTTAATTCGGTAGAAAAACACACTGCATATATTATCTATATATAGAGCGCAAACTAACCTCCATATTTGCTTGCTTTTGTATTAGGAGAAACTCAATGACAATTCCTAATATTACTGGTCTATATTTATATAATATATATAAATATATATATTTTCCTGAATTCCACGTTAATGTCTGGATTCCGCAGTTCGTTCCGTGTTCTCTGCATCGTGGAAAACATAGGGCCCTACTAACATAGGCTGTTTTAGTCAAAAGGATTAAAAATTCTCTGACTGGTTATGTTTGTGTTATACACCATCACGAGTTATGTGAACACTTACTGTACATTTGGAATACCAACACAGAAAAATATGCAAATTCCACAAGATTCCATGGTTCTAAGTCAATTCCATTTTTTTATAGATTCCGTGATTTCCTATGTGTATTTGTGTATCCTTGTGTGTCTGTGTGCGTGTGTTCCAGTTTTCTCTTGTGGACCCCCGTATTATCATGTAGATGGAGAGCTCAGTGGGGGGTCCTCAGACTCTGCAGAGCTCCTGAGTCAGTTCTCTTCTACTGCCCCCCTCCTGTCATTATCTTCACCACTCTACAGCTCCTCTCTCTGCCTGGGGGCAGCTCCCAGCATTACCAAGGTGTATGTGTTGCCTTGTCTCATTCTCTTGTTTTCCACCCCTCATGCTTTCCTGCCCCCCCATACGTGCTTCTAGTCACCCACTTCACAGGCACTCTCCATTGCTTAATTCTTTTTGATCTGTCACTTTTCTTTCTTAGAGTCACTAATTGCAGGCAGATAGATAAAAGGGTTAGAGAAATGCGAGAGGACCATGCTCTTAGAAACACAGATGTTTTTCATTCTTCTAAACCAGAGAATTCCAGTGTCACACTTAGTGCTGTCATGATCATGACATTTTGCTGACGATTAATTGTCACACAAATAATTGCGATTATCGATTTAATTGTGTTTTTGTTCATTTTAGGTGAATATCCTTATCTACATGAAACAGCCAATCCTCCTCCAGGCTAAGTCATTTGGTATTGAACAGCTGCATTTCTGGCAAGGCTATATAGCCTACCTAATGCAAAATACTGCTAACATGAGCCATCAGGTTCGGTCATGTTTATATTCAGACACTAGAATGAAAACACTTACATTAAGCCAGGCACAATAACCTTAAGCCACAATTGTGTATACTTTTGCCTTTCTTCTAACATAAATGCCCTCCAGTAATGAAGAAAAATAACCATTAAAAACACTTTTTATAAAACACTAAATATTGTTAAAGAAGTATGAACTATATTTAACAACATTGTAATAATTTATGCATTCTTGTATTTTTATATGTGTATTATTTCCATTGTAGTAAAAAAGTAAAAGCCCTTTATTTTGAAGGCAAAATTAGGCACAGCTAGATATCCACTGTTCTGACTTACCGGTATGGCTAGATTCATATAGCTACGTGATGAAAGCCTCCGCAATAGCCAAAAAAAGGAATGAAATCCAACATCGTTTGGTTCTTTTTTGTTTGTCTTAAAACCAATTGTGCACACATTGGGGGCATTGTGTTTATCCCCCAAAATATTGTTCTTCATTTTAAAGATTTTTGATGGCAATGTATTCACAAAGTCAATAACTACAAATAGTTTGCATGCACGTTTTGATGTTAACCTGTCATTGTGCTGCACTTAAACTTATTTTAAACAGATCAGCTGTTTGGTCAAATTGCATTGCATAACAATTCTAAAGTAATTTAAAGGAACACTCCAATCCCATAAACACCGCAGAATTGTTGTGCCAGTCATGTTTCTGACTGGCTAAAAACACCTAAATGCCATTTATTACACCATTGTGGTGAAAACTACAGCTAGATTCAGGGGAAGCGTTCGGTTGACTGAATCCAGTTAATTGGAGAATGAAAATTCGTAGTGAGGTCGAGAATATTGCGGATTGCATTCTTCTGATAAATACGTAGCTACATAACAAGATTTGGAGAGAGATTTTGTTTTCTACAATTGATAGTTGACAGTTTCAACTTTGATCAAGTGTTATTGAATGTTAATTTCCAACCATTTATGTTTGAGCCGGAATACAGTGAGGAAGTAATACGGCAAAAGCAGGAAAGTTATTAGGTGAATCAAGATGCTGCTATGGTTATTGACCACCGGAAAAAGCTATTCTCGAGTCTAGGACAAACTTTCACTGGTGGTGGTTTTGGAAACTACCCAGCAATGGCAATAGAGACAGAAAATGTTTGTGGTAAAGAGTGTGATAGGGCTACATTTTTGCTTTCAACCATCTCTAGCTAAGGTGATGATCTGTTTGTTTGATCATAAGAGTTTCGATGGTCACATGGACAAAATGTTTTGTAAATGTTCTGTTATCCCGAAAATCAACTGGAAAAACCAGCCAGGCCCAGACAGTTTACTACTAACACAGGTAAGGAGCTGGTTAGCATTATTTGTTTCTGTATATAATTGGATGAACACAATGTAAGATTTTAAACAATGGCTCAGAATATTGCTCAGTTAGTACTATTTTGAGCTAGGTAGGTTGTATAGCTTTTGGTCGACTTAGTGTGAATTAGTGACTGAAAGTTTAATTTAGAGTAGACAGTTACTGGCTAGCTAGCTAAGTAGCTCAAAAATGTGCATTGTCTGGGGCTTTGATGCAGTCAGTTGACCCGGTTGTTGCTGATTATCAAACATTAGCATCTATCTGTTTGTGTATAATTTTGGATAAAGGTGACAAAAAATGTAATATAATGGCTCACCAGGATACTGCTCAATCTGTAACATTTAGAGCTAGGTAGGTTGTATATCTCTCGCTAGACTTGGTGAGAGTTATTAAAGATTTTACAGTCGAATAAGTAAAATTAGAATTCTGCAACTTGTGTTATTTCAAGTGCAAACTGATACAGAAGTGGCCATAATTTACTATTGCTTTTTCTCAGATGTGTTGTCAGAAACTGCGTTCAATATGACAAATCATCTATGGTAAAGTTTTTAAATACTATATAGAAAAAATGTAATTTAATCTGGAGCATTCCTTTAAACGTACAATATGTAGTTTTTGGCCGGTAGTGGTCTCTCAATCAAAACAATAGAAAAATATTTACTTGGATGACGTCGGGAAGTAGGGTGGGATCATGGGTTTTGTTCTAGCATCTCCGGCAGAAAAATTGTTCACTGACAAAGTAATGTATTGTTCAAAATATTATAACTTTATTCACGTTATGTTTGGCGGTTCCCTGTATCTTAGAGCAACTAGAGCAGTCAAAGGTTATATGACACCATTGACAGAAGACAAAATAAAACGCCCCGTGTCTTTGAATTATATTACATATTTCTCTGGGTTTGAAAGTTGGTGGAAACATTTAGGATAATGTAAGTACACAACTAAGAAATATATATAATATAGTTACAGTAATGTTTGCTTTTTTAATGCAAAGTACCTCTTTTGTTATTGTTTTGGAAAACGACATATGGTACCTTTAAACTTTATGAAATGTAAACATCGTGAAAGCAGCAAATAACTAGATTATCTACACAATTTTTCCTGGATCTGGTAAAAGCTCTGCTTTACCAGCAGGGGAGACATACATCCAGTGGTGCAAAATGTACTAATTTGGAAAGACATATATGACGGAAGCAATCCAAATAATTGCCAGTTATTCAAAATGATTGCCGTCTGTTCAAATAATCTCGATTAGGAGGTTATGTAATGATTGCGACAGGCTGCACTCTAAATGTTCAGTTAGTGTGTTCCCAAAATGCCAACAAAGGGCTATGTGTGTGTGTGTGTGTGTGTGTGTGTGTGTGTGTGTGTGTGTGTGTGTGTTTGTGTTTGTGGGCTCTTGATTTCATTCACCTTTGCTTGTCTGTACTGTGTGTAGGGTTATTTGCACATTTGTGTTGAAGTTTTTCTTCATCTTTGTGTATTACAAAGGAAAAACTAAATATATATTAGGTGTTAACACATTATTTGGCAGCCTATTTTTCAACATCTATTTAATGTCTCTTTAACCACAGACATATTATGAAAGTCAACATCTATTTAATGTCTCTTTAACCACAGACATATTATGAAAGTCAACATCTATTTAATGTCTCTTTAACCACAGACATATTATGAAAGTCAATTGCTTTGAGGACTGTGTAGAATTCCAGCCCTAACAATGGAACTACTTTCTGACTCCAGCCGACCACCTGACAAATCATGTAAACATTTACTGTAGTTCTTGATATTTAAAAAATGCATTGCAACTATGTGTATTGGATTATGATTCCCTACAGTATGCAGTGCATTGTAAAAAAAAATCATGGCCTAAAATTCATAAATTATAATAGACCGGGAAGTGCGCATTGACAAACACTGTGGAATCAGATCTTGTGATGTCCTCATTAAAATTCCTGTTCAAAAAGCAAAACATGCACTGCATCATGTAGGAAATTATTATCCCATTTATACTACTTTTCAGTTTTGTTTATATCATGAAATAAAAGTTCAACAGCTTTTGGAATTTTGTCACTGAAGAGAAGGTTGTTCTCTTTTCTCTGTGAAATACTAGTGTACTTATCCTAGTGTATTTAAGTTCACTTACTTGGAACCATGAAAATAACTACAGTACGTATACTTACTTTATAAATTAAGAAATAAATATAATTAACTATTAAAGGGGATATTTGAAGAATTTTGAAGGGAACTAATTTTTCTTTTGAATGATTATCTTATGATCGCTGTAAAAATGTAATTTTTCAATATTTCACAAATTCCATTTTAAGGATAATAATTCCCTACACTGTGCAGTGCTTTATTACACACAAAAGCACAGCCTGAAATGCATCATCTGTATCATAGATTGCATGGCACGGGCCCATTGACAAACACGGTGGAAGCACATAATCTAAAACACTTTTGTATTTTTTAAATGTCAAGAAATACATTTTGTACAGCTTTTGTAAGTTGTTCCACTCACGGTGCAAAATTCTACCAAAGCACCTTTAAAGCCTGTCTTCCATACTCTCCACTAATAGGTAAATCATTTTAGTATTGGCAGTACAATGATTTGTAGGTTAGGTCTAGTAATAACAATGGCATCAGCTTTGATTATACTTGCCTAGATTGTGATAATCATCCTTTCAATGTGTACAAATAAAACTAAAGTGAATTATTTAGATTATTTGTGAATTCACATCTTTTTTCTGTGGAGATGTGTCATCTCAGCAAGAGGAATATAAAACTGCAAGACTCGACATTACACCTTTGCATTGTAGCCTGTTTCATTGGTGACCGTAAGTTGTTCAACAATTTTAGATATTTTACAGTGCCGTCACCACAGTCAGAGCCGGTCCTGACCTCCCTGGGGCCCTAAACAAAATTCTGCTAGGGGGCCCTCCTACCTGACCCGTGAGCCATGAAAACCTTTTTTGCTACTGCGGGGCCCTAGGTTTGCCTGTAGGATGGGCCGGCCCTGGACACAGTTATAAGACTACTTCGAAAAGTGTGCAGGTGGCATTATGTGACACATGAAGACTTGCATTTGGTATTGAGCGGTCAACTGCATTGTAACATCACTGTACTTTAACTGTAAGGAGACAGTCATCATGTAATATTATAGTCCTGTTCCAATGAACATACAGTACATTTGTGAAGGTTAAGTAAATGAAAATAACAGTAGTGAATGTTGCTTTTCTAGTTATATAATTATTTTTATATGTTAAAGTACCACTTAAACTGATTATCCGTTCTTAGGTTTGATGACCATTGTGTGCCTGGTGACTATGTACTGTATTTACATCTTGTTTTTCTTTCGGCAGTCCACTCCATCATTACTTTGTTGATTTCTGTCATTGTTATTGGATAGGACAGTGAGGAGGTGTATGAGCATAGCAGTGTGCTGGAAAATACATTTGTTTATAAATCCTCAACAGAACACATGGTTCTTTAGCCTTTTATAATTCCACATACTACACTACTGTGAATAGCATACACTGAGCTATATTGAAACTTCCCTTTTTCTTCACAATGTTTAGGGGAATTAGGATAAATATTTATCTTTACACTTGGTGAAGTCAGTATATTGTTTGTATACTCTCTTGTGTCATTTTGCTGTATCAATTTTTAAGTTACAGTCTAAAGTCTACATTCCAGACATCAATTGTGTTGGCCGCAATCCAGCTTTCTGACCGAATGATGGAGGAGTCATTATGACTGAGCAGTTATAAGATTAAATAAGTATTGCCCTTCTCAGGTAAAATTGTGATGCTCACAACTCTCAGCTCGCAAATTATTACAGAAATAGAAATTGTACACCAAACTACTCATACCATTATTAGACCTGGTTATTGCAAGGGACCTCACGATCCAACTTTGTCACAATACTTTTGTGTCGATACGATATTTATTCTGAATGTATGGCAAATCAAGATAGCAATTTTCTGCTTCTTTTCGTAATTAAACAGGCTAAACAGTTCAGCGGAATACAATAAATTGCCAAAAACATGTAATACTATAACAAAAGCATTGGCAATCATTTGCTTAAAAGTTGTGTTATTAATGGATTTTAAATGTGAAAAATATTTGTCATAATTATATTGAAAAGGTAATCCACCCAAAACGGCACACTCCTCTGATATACATAGGCATACTGGTCAAATAAGGTATATTAAAACTATATGATGCATCAGTGACTTTTAATTTACGCTTATAGTACATTATAGTAATTTAGAAACCAACATACTCATCTGGCTGGATACAGTTTTATTTTAAAACACAATAACGAAAACGTCAGCAACACCATTTGGAATAGTAATATTTGTGAAATCACTCAAATAAACAGCACTATCAGTGAGTACAGGTAATAAAAACCGGTTAATATGTAAAGTACAGGTTAATACACCAAACTAGACTCACACTATTAAAGTGTTAATACACCAAACTAGA
>JACXGM010006834.1:0-31929 GCA_016801145.1 Umbra pygmaea | reverse complement strand
GCTTTTATAGCGTCGTCACTAGACTTTAGTGTAGCGCTACATACAACATTTCACAGTTTAATGTTTGTAACACTGGGTGTATAATTGGAGATAAGTGTGTAAATCATCTTATGTATGCGGATGATCTGGTTGTTTTCAGCCCAAGTAGTGCTGGGTTCCTACCGCGGCTTGCTGTTCTTTCAGATTACAAGGCTGAAAACGACATCCAATACAATTTTTTAAAAATAATGTTGTGATGATAATGTCCTAATAACGGAGTTCGAACCGCTGCGTTTAAAAACTAGACTGGATTCATAGAAATTGAGTAGCTACTTAACACAGAAACACAAAAGACGAAGGCTCCAGCATGATATGTAGCATTATACGCAACAGACAAACAAAGCGACCGGTGTAATTTATGAGTTGGACCAATCAACGTGGACCTAGGAAAAGGGAAAATGGAAAGACCCTGCTCTGGAGTAGGAGCTAAAAAGGTTTTAGGAACGGCGGTGCGAGGAACTAAATAATCCCGCAATTTCTTCTAAGCAAGAAAAAAAGGGTTATAGGAACGTTATGTTCTAGGAACTGCAAAAATCCCTGCGGTCAGAAAGCGGCTATAATCTTGCTACTCAGTCAGAATCTTATTAACCTGGAGTCCCAGTCTCTGTCACAATAATCATATATGTGATGTTTTAGGCCTATTGGCAGACATCTATTTAAAATATAGGCCGGGCTGCTGACAGGAATCTGTGGTTCCGGGACAAACTCCACATTTTGGGCCCCCTGCTAAAGAAAATTACTGTGCAAACCAAAATTTGGGGCCCCTCCTCATGACTGAGCCCGGGACAACATACCCGGTTGTCCCCCCCTGTCAGCTGCCCTGAATATAGGCAATGACACATAGAGACTTTTTTACATGTCCACTGAAGTTTCTCAGCTTGCACTCTAGTAACATTTGTGTGGTCATGTAGCTTTGCATAAAAAATGGTTTTCATTCCCAAGGCTATATTTAAGTAAATTCCCAAGCCTGTACTTTGTTACTTTTACTTGAGTAAAGAAGTTAAATCAGTACTTCTACTTTTACCAGAGTATTTTTTAACACAAGTATCTGTACTTCTATTTGAGTACGGGAAATTAGTACTTTTTCCATCTCTGCCTGTTATACAGAAAGCACCAGGGGCCTCATTTATAAAACTGTGCCTAGACTTCACATGAAAATGTTGCATACGAACGAAACACAGAAAGTGGGTTCACACAAAAATATTCAGATTTATAACAGTGTGCACACATATTTCATTCTTTATAAATTTACTTGAAATTTTGCACACATGTGCAAGAGTCTTGTTCCACCCAATTAACACCCAGAATTGCCTATAAATGGTCACTGAAACCCCCCAAATTAATATTAATCGATACTGATGGTTTGCAGTGTTTCCCAGTACACACTCAAGAGCAAGGGGGAGATACTGGGAGACCAAGCTGTTACACAAGAAGACCTGGACTGGGCCGTAAAAGAGCATTAACCCAGCAGCAGGACCGGTATCTGCTCCTTTGTGCAAAGAGGAACAGGAGAACTGCCAGAGCCCTATCAAATGACCTTCAGCGGACTACTGGTGTGCATTTTTTTGACCACTGTCAGAAACAGACTCCATGAGGGTGGCATGAGGGCACAACGTCCTCTAGTGGGACGTGTGTTCACAGCCTAGCACGGTGCAGCTCAATTGATATTTTCTAGAGAATTGGCAGGCCCAACATTGGCACCCCGTTCTCTTCCAGGTGAGAACAGGTTCACACTGAGCACATGACAGACACAAGAGTCCGAAGATGCCATGGTGAAAGCTATGCTGCCTGCAACATCATCCAGCATGACAGGTTTGACGGTGGTTAAGTGATGGTCTGTGAAGGCATATCCTTGGAGGGTCGCACAGACTTCCATGTGCTAGCCAATGGTACCCTGACTGATGTTAGGTTCCGGGATGAAATCCTCAGACACATTTTCAGACCTTGCGCTGGTGCAGTTGGCTCTGGATTCCTCCTGGTGAAGGACTGTGCCCGACCTCATGTGGCAAGAGTATGTAGGCAGTTCCTGGATTATGAAGACATTGATGCCATTGACTGGCCCTGAATCCAACTGAGAACCTCTGGGACATTATGAATCAGTGCATCCGATGCCTCCATGTAGCACCATAGACTGTCCAGGATAGGGCTGCACGATATTGGAAATAATTACATTGCAATATTTTGTTTCCCAATGATATATATTGCGATATTGCAAGCCATCAATGTAGGCTACAGTCAATCATTACCATTCCATGATACTAATAATTTCACTAATAAACAAGCTTCATTCTCTGTAAACAGTAAAGCAGTACACATTTTTTTTATAAAACAGCAGCTTTACACCAACCCCCGATTGGTTTATAAAAATATAACTGAAAATATATATTTTTTATAATAGAACTTATAAGCATTTTGGTTCACAATCTTTTGTTTTTAAGTCAACTTTTTTTTGCCAACATGCCAAAGTAAAACAGTGTTGGTCATCATCATAATCATGGCTAAGCAAATGCGACGGCATGTAATTGCAACATATCTTTACGATATGAGACGTTATGAAACGTTATTGCGTTTGTTATTTCTCTCTGTCGTTGACAGCCTTTCTGGTAACGTGTCACACTGGCAAAGGCATCGCAAATAGTGTTTTGTTTTGATTGACATCCGAGATTAGATTTCGTACTCGTCGTAAAGAGCTTTGTGGTGCCGTTTTAAGTGATCAGACAAATGGGTGGTTTTTCCTTGTTTTGTTGCCACAACTTTAAAACACTCCTGACAAAGTACCTGTTTTTTGTCAACATCCTATTTTTTGTAGCCGAAATAGTCCCAAAGATTTTGACCTTATTTTTGGTACGAAACCATCCTTTTTTACCTGCATAATGCGTATCCTCTTCGTCGCTCATCTTTCGTTAGTACAGGTCTGCCAGTGACAGAGAATGTTGGCTGTGAGCAGCAGCACAACAACCAATCACAGCGAACCAATCACTGTGCAGGCATGCGGAGGGTGAATGTCATCCCAGCAACAAACCATACAACAAACTTGTGTAAACTGTGGTGCTACCTATACTGTCATTGGGTGCTACCCTTCTTCACATCGCATGTTCTGGCGATGTGACTATCGCACATGCGCACATCGCGATGTCGATGCTAAAACACAACATTGTTCAGCCCTAGTCCAGGAGCTCAGTGATCTAAGCCTGGAAGACCCCCCAGGACACCATCCACAGTCTCATCAGGAGAACACCCAGATGTTGTTAGCAGAACATACAGGCATGTGGGGGCCATACACCCTACTCAGTAACATTATGAATTGCCGTGATGAAATTCACACAAGTTGGAAGAGCCTGTGATTTCAGGGCAGGGTACTGGGTGCCGATTTATATAAATGATTTTAAATGACTTGTTCTGACTCTCTGATTACAGATTTACAGCTACATCGTAATGCAAAGGCCGTTTTGTTCAATCGAAGATGCAGGGCACATTGTTTACGTTAGCAGCGACCACAAATTGTATTATCTCTATTAATAACCCGCTATGCATTCACAGGTGACTGGGTGGGCAATTATCAAGTTTCAAACAAGCATTTCATATTAGTACAAGGCAAAGGCTATAACCTACTTTTTAGGGTAAATTAAGATAGGTATGTCTTTCAGCTTTAACTACTACATGTATTATCAATCAAATGCCTGGAAATAGCCAAAGTGTTGGTTGTTAAAACTGAACTAACGTTAATGTACGTTACAAACAAATCTTTCACAAATTTGTTACAAAAGTCACATTCAGCTGCGCGATCCATCCCAATTAATAACATTATGTTTTCTATCACTACAGTATTGAAAATTAATGCATAATGTTTTCTATCACCAGAGTATTGAACATTACTACTTGTTAAAACTGACAAATTACTGCCCTTCCTAATACTAAATGGTGAATGAATTTCTGTTAGCTATCTTTTTCAATCTAGGACGATGCTAGTTGTTTTGTGTAACTAAATTTGGTTAAAGCAGCACATTTCATGTACTTTTCATGCCGTAGTGCACAGCACACACACGCATTCTTTGGCTTATTACAAAGCAATAGCAAACTCGGTGGCTGCGTCACTTTCGTGTTAAAATTTGCTGATAAGTTTGTTGTTTGTATTGTTTGTGACGCAAGATCCCCTGCGTTTTAGGGACCCCTAAAAAGCACCCACGCTATCTCTGCTTCTGGCCTACAGGGACTCTTTCCGACTATATATCTGCCTTTACAGTGCAGGGCTAGTGATGATAGATTAGCTACCTATCCACAGGCACAATGTATTTTTTTACCCTGAGCAAGTACATTGCACCCACAGAATTAATAAATATTCAGTCAGATATATAGTTATTAAAATATCAACAAGGTCAATAAATTTCTCACTACACTCTGTAACTTTCCTGATCTTATCTCCTCAGCGCATTAGCCGCAAAGGGAAAATAGGAATATGTTAACTTCTCTTTTCCAAACCGCTTACTACAATTTTCATTCATTGTCCGTTGTTACGTGATTTTGTTCTCAACGAATTACACAATGTACAGTAAAGATTTAGATTTTTAATATGTTTCATTCATCGATCATTCATCGAGTTATATGGAGGTACTAGACGTAAGGTACGCCCATTCGAATGTTTCTGGTGTCATGATGATCATAGGAGGACCCAAAACCTTGGGACAAGCTTCAGGACCATGTGGCCTGATGACTCATTCCTGTCTCTGTTCTTTGTCCACCTCACTGTGCTGGTGATCATGTTTTCTGCCTGGCGACTGTACATCTCCAGAGCGTGTCCCATTGTTCCTGCCCAAGACTATCTGAACACGGATAAACAATGTGACCTTAATACAATAGGCCATGAACCTTTCAGATTCTCAAACGGTAAAGCCAGAAGAGGACTGGCCACCCCCTTAAATCCAGGCCCTCTAGGTTTCTTCCTAGGTTGCTTGCTCTATGGGGGTTGAATGTTTTAGACCAGGTATCTGTCAAAGCACTTTGTGGCAAATGCTGTTGTTAAAAGGGCTTTATAAAATAAATATGATTAATTGATTGATCGATTTCATTTGTCTATAGGTGAACTCACCTTGTCTCAAAAATCACCAATCTAAATTAGGTTCAGTTGTGCAGCAGTTTGTTTGAGGACAAGATGCACTATTTTCTCTGCTTCAATTGGCTAGAATTAGATGTCACTCTGATTTTGTCTTCTTAAACAATGATTGGTTAACAAGGTGGGATTTTCAGATGAAAAGAGATTTCAAATGTATGTTCAAGAGACTGGTGTCATCCTTTAATCCATGACATTGAAGGTACAGTAGTGCAATGTTACAGTTATTGTGAATACTGAAATTGTTCTCCCAAACAATATTGTTAAAATAAGTAAGTATTGGCTAATAATTTGTATTCTCTTTTCACCAGTCAAAACCTTTACAAAAAAACGTATGTACTTTCTAGTGACTGTTCTTGGGAAGTGCCCACTTTTCCAGCCAAAGATTATCAGTTATCAACAAACTAGTTAATATTGCAAATATTTTTCTAGTGACTGTTCTTGGGAAGGGCCCACTTTTCCAGCCAAAGATTATCAGTTAACAACAAACTTGTCAATATTGCAATATATTTCTGGTACTGTAAGAAATTATAGTGACTGTTTATTTTGTAATAATTTACCACAAAGGTTGAAGTGCATCTGTATGTACTGAGCCTAGTGTTTGAGAATGCTTAACACAGTGCTACTGTACACATGCTTAGTTTTATCGTGTGCATTTCTGAAAACTGTTGTCCGTCACATCTGTTTAAAACACTTCCTCGTCAAATCGTACTGATTGTTTTTGGCAGCCTATGCAGCCTATGCAATTCAGGACTCAGCAGTCTCACCATTTGCCCAGGTGGTTTTTGAACTGTTGCACAGTGTATCCAAACTCCTCTACTGTAGGTCCAGAAAATACTTTGGCTCCTGCCGTTCCCACATTAAACGACAGAGACTGGGGGACGCCCCAACCTGCAGAAAGAAAGAGACAGAAAGGGGGTGAGATATACAGAAATGGGGTGAGAAAGAGACAGAAAGGGGAAATGGAGAGTCAGAGGGCAAAAAGAGAGACAGAAAAAAAGATAAGAGGTAGATCACACTAGCATCATAAATAACAGACTGTACTCTGTGCCAGGTTGTGGGTTGGGTAATACTAGAAGGGAACAACATAAAAGTGCCACACCTTTTTGCTTTGGGATATATGTAAGTGATTTGCTGTGCAAGTGTTTGTGTGCATGTCTGTGCATATCTGTTTCCAGAGTGCTGCAGTAGATCCTACAGTGCCTCGCGAAAGTATTCGGCCCCCTTGAACTGTTCAAACTTTTGCCACATTTCAGGCTTCAAACATAAATATATGAAACTGTAATTATTTGTGAAGAATCAACAACAAGTGGGCCACAATCATGTAGTGGAATGAAATTTATTGAATATTTCAAACTTTTTTAACAAATAAAAAACTGAAAAATTGGTTTTGCAAAATTATTTAGCCCCCTTAAGTTAATACTTTGTAGCGCCACCTTTTGCTGCGATTACAGCTGTAAGTCGCTTGGGGTATGTCTCTGTCAGTTTTGCACATCGAGAGACTGAAATTTTTGCCCATTCCTCCTTGCAAAACAGCTCGAGCTCAGTGAGGTTGGATGGAGAGCGTTTGTGAACAGCAGTTTTCAGTTCTTTCCACAGATTCTCGATTGGATTCAGGTCTGGACATTGACTTGGCCATTCGAACACCTGGATATGTTTATTTGTGAACCATTCCATTGTAGATTTTGCTTTATGTTTTGTATCATTGTCTTGTTGGAAGACAAATCTCCGTCCCAGTCTCAGGTCTTTTGCAGACTCCATCAGGTTTTCTTCAAGAATGGTCCTGTATTTGGCTCCATCCATCTTCCCATCAATTTTAGCCATCTTCCCTGTCCCTGCTGAAGAAAAGCAGGCCCAAACCATGATGCTGCCACCATCATGTTTGACAGTGGGGATGGTGTGTTCAGGGTGATGAGCTGTGTTGCTTTTACGCCAAACATAACGTTTTGCATTGTTGCCAAAAAGTTTGATTTTGGTTTCATCTGACCAGAGCTCCTTCTTCCACATGTTTGATGTGTCTCCCAGGTGGCTTGTGGCAAACTTTAAACAACACTTTTTATGGATATCTTTCAGAAATGGCTTTCTTCTTGCCACTCTTCCATAAAGGCCAGATTTGTGCAGTATACGATTGATTGTTGTCCTATGGACAGACTTGCCCACCTCAGCTGTAGATCTCTGCAGTTCATCCAGAGTTTAGGTCAACATTGGATCATTCAGAGATCTTCACTGAACTTCTGGAGAGAGTTTGCTTCACTGAAAGTAAAGGGGCTAAATACTTTTGCTCGCCCAATTTGTCCGTTTTTTATTTGTTAAAAAAGTTTGAAATCCCCAATAAATTTGTTCCACTTCATGATTGTGTCCCACTTGTTGTTGCTTCTTCACAAAAAATTACAGTTTTAAATCTTAATGTTTGAAGCCTGAAATGTGGCAAAAGTTTGAAATGTTCAAGGGGGGTGAATACTTTCGCAAGGCACTGTATGTAACAACATTTTTAAGAGCATGATCCATGCACCTCCAGGCTGAGTGTTCACTTTCCACTATGGGCAAGTGAAAAATGAATCCACTTACTGTCCTACTGTAACATGCTTTCAATAAAAACATCAGAATATTACTTACACGCAAATCTGGTATTGAATAACAACATATTCCTAAAACAATTGTAATAACATGTTTAGTCCTATATTTAGTACTTCATGCCTAAATATAACTACAGCAATAACACTAATCTACTTCCTTTTTAGATTATATGTTCAACTATGTAGAGGGTATTTTGAGTGCTAAATCCAAATTTGTCATAGCAATAAGACATACCTATCCCCACTTTTCTATTATAAGAAGGAAGTGCTTCCTGCTATTACTTAAGGTTCTGTAACTTGGCTCTGAAATATCAGTCTGTCTAAGACTTTTATTAGTGATTGACTATCTGGCAAGTCGCAGCCTGGAAGCTTACTGTCTAAAAAGCAGACATGTCAATGCAGTGATACCCATCCAAAAACAAGTACTTTCAGGGACCTATAGAATTAGCATGACATGTCTGCTTTTTAGACAGTAACTCAATTCAATTCATCAGACCAATAAACTATACAGTGAAGCACAGGGCATTGAAACTCTGGTAATGTTTTAAGATGCTATGTGAACATCCAATACACTTGGACACAGGCCAAGTAAACCCAAAACAGGCCAAGTAAAACTTACAGTAACAAACAAATATGGAGGCTCAATTCTGTGATCCCAGCACTGTGTTCGCTACTGTTGCACCTATAGTTAAAAAATAATTATCATACACTGTAATGTTTTTCAAAAATACTGTTATTAACAGTGTTTACATTATGTCAACAAACATAATAATCATATGTTATGAGGACAGGGTTATATTCAAACATACAATTTGGAAAATATTCCTTGGTGCTGTTTTGGTATTATAAACAGTCTAGAGAATGCTAAGGCTTTACCACTGGACAACATCCTATGTTATGTCATCTCATCTTCAGGGAAACTCAACATGCAGTACTACTCGTCTAGACTTGCATGTGTGTTAATAGTCCAGAATGCCTTCTGACTGGTCAGTGAGTCATAGGCTGACAGTATAGTATTAGTACAACAGGAAGTGAGGATTATTTTAATTCTCACACTTCTCTGAGTTGTGTTGACACTAGTGTTATTTTAACCACGTTAGATTTTCTGTGAAAAGGCAGAGCACATGCTAATTGTTAACAGCAGTAAGAATAACCTGTAATACAGACATCCACATGAACAAATACATGGAACTGGAAGTTATAATACTTTCCATCTCCTCCCATCTTAATTGTCTGTAATTCTATCATCCCAAAGAATGATCAATCTTGTGTGCCTTTCAGATTCCCAACACAGAATAGCAAGATGAGGACTGGCCATCCCCTCAAGTCCACCCCCTCTCAAGGTTTCTTCCTACATTCCTCCTACGGTGGTAGGGAGATTTTCCTAGCCACTGTGCATCAACATGTTGTTTGATAAAAAGCACTTTGAGACAACTGCTGTTGTTTAAAGGGCTTTATGAAAATGTATATGATTGATTGATATGCAAGAAATATTTAGCCTCTGGTCTACCACATGCAAAAATCAGTGTTCCCCATCTGTCACTGTGGAAACAGGGATGCTAGGCAGTGACTTAGGCACAAAGATTATCTTTGATTCAAGTGAACAGACAGACAGAAAAAGGCTAGACAGAGACAGACAGACTGAAACACAGAGGGCCCTATGTTACACCCAGCGCAATTGACTTTTTACACCAATGCATGTACCAATCCTATCTTGCACCCGACGCATATGGAACTTTTCCCTCCACAGACGCGCGTCAGTAAACTAGGGAATGATCTTGCGTTCGTTGGGCGGTTCAGCGAAAAGAAGAGGTGTGTTCCGGCGCAAACGTTCCCAGGTGCTATCTTGCAGTTCCCGAAAACAACTCCGCCACTGACCAGGAAAAACCTGGTTAAAAGTCAGTGGCGTGTTATTCAGATGCTATTTTAAGGGCGCATGCTTGGCCATAAAAGCGCGCGCATACACTTGATTGCTCCTCTCATCTACACAAATGCAGCAGTTACCATTATTTCAATACATATTTAGAAGGAAAAATATTACCACACAAGGGAAATCATTGTGGTGTCCGAAGATATGAAAAAATAGGCAAAAATCTAGTGTACACATTTACCCAAATTATTCAGAATAAATAATTCGCACTCATATACATCAACCGCAAGGGAACCCATTCAATCAAAATACAAGTCATTTGCGATGCGAATAGTACAATCACCCATGTCTTTGCGAATTACCCTGGCTCAAGCCACAACTCATTTATGGCAAACTCTGCCATCTTTGATAGGAATCCGCCCTTGGATGGGTGGCTGTGAAGGGGACAACGCTATCCGTTAAAGACATGGCTGAGGATGACACCATTTGATGCCAGCAACAGTGCATGAAATGCTGTTTAATCGAAAACACACAAAAACGCAGTGCGTGAACGAACATTTGGCATACTGAAAATGTGCGTCAGGTGTTTGGATAGGAAAGAAGGCACTTCACACTACTCAAGATCGCAGCATTCTTTGTGGCTTGTTGTTTCACACAACATGTCCATGAATTACGGATGTGTTGATGACATAAATGAAGAAATATTAGAGTACTCAAGGAAATGTAATATTGAAATGCATGTGCCACTGACACTTAACCCAAATGCCCCAGCAGCAAGCAAAGTAATCTTGCTAATGTTAGACTACATTGCAAAATATTACCATGCATTCATAACCTCGTGATTCAGTTAGAGGTAGCACTGGTTAACACAGGAACTAGAAAACATTTTAAATATCCACAATAAATAAACAAAACAACCAAAAACAATAAATAAAATGGAAATTAAAAACCACACACAACCAAAACAAAGACATATCTTTGGTAGAGAGAGAGAGAGATGAGGAAAACAAACAAGCAAGCAAATAGAAAAATTATTGAGATAATTTTATTTCTCATGCAATTAATAGATTTATTGCATAATGTGAGAGGCCTAATCATGGGAAATAGAGGGGCAATACTAAATAATGTAAGTCGCTGTGAATAAGAGAGTCTGCTAAAACTGATTAGGGAACAGACGGGCAGTCAGACTGATGGAAGCCCTGTATGCAGTAGTTAAATTGGGCCGGAGCTCTCCGGGGCTCAGCTCCGGCACATAAGCCTGCTCGCAGCCAGTTGTTTACTGGAAGTATGTCACATAAATTTAATCAAAGGGATGCTTTTGAAAACATGATATTTCTGACAATAAATGAAAGATTTTTTTAAATGGCATGTCTATTTTGTCTCAATGGAGCTGAGATGAGAACAATCGGAACACTGCCGTATTCTTGTTCAGCTGCTTAATCTCATTGTCAGTTGACCATCGCGCACCGCTCCCGCATTGCGCATCAAGGTAGGTTTTATGCAACGTTCAGACCGAACGCTAATTGAGCGTGAAATTAGCTTCTATCGCGTCTAGTTGGACGCTTCAACAATTTGAATCCACTCGCTTGTCCAAAGCGAATAGGACGCGCAAATAAAGCGAGTGTTTGAAGTGAAATAGACGCGTTCAAGGAAGAATTGAGGTGTCGGGAGGGGAGAGAGGCACCTGCTCAGCGCAGCACCAGGCATTTTCCCCCAATGAGACATAAGCAAATCACCATACTCAATGAATAAGGAACAGCACATTTAATTTGTTAATATTGCTCTAACACATTATGTCAAATGTTCAGCATTGTAAATAGTCCAAAGTAAAAGTACAAGGCTGGGTTCATCCGTTTTGGGAAGTTTTTAATTAAAACCTATATGACCAGGTAAAGGCAAGTATAAATAACCATTGCCCATAAGGAATACATTTGACTCTGTTAAATGTAGCAAGGAGGAGATCTTCAGAGCACCTGGCCTGTAAGAAAAGACAGACTAATACTGAGGTGTTTTCATACCAGCCATTATGGGAAGAATTTGTATGAAATGTGAAATCCAAATTATAAAAGGTAAAACACAAATAAATCCAAATGTTGATTGTACAACCAGTGTTATCATCATTTTTATACCTTAATAATAGGCAGGTTGTAATGAGGCAACCACTGGAGCCAGTAAACAAAACTACATACTTGGTTACCAAGCTGGCTTTGAAGAGTGTTTGTTGAGTCCAGGTGCCTCATTTATAAAACTTTGCGGTGGATTTGCATCAGAAGTGGCGTACGGACAAAATATAGGACGTGCGTACGCAAAGAAATATTCAGATTTATAAAACCGTGCGCACGCACGTCCTACGCCGTTTTCCCTTTATAAATCACAATCAACTCTAAATGTGGCGCAGCTTATGCGGCTGCATGTCACGCCTATAATTGCCCATAAATAGTCAGTGAAACGCCCCGAAATTAATATTCATTGATTGAGAAATCATGGCAAACAGAGAGAGGAAAAGACAAGAAACTTCACTCTATGTGAAGTAGAAAATATTGTTGGTGAGGTGGAAAAGAGGAGGAAAATGTTGTTTGAAGGGCAAAGTGTGCCTATTACCAATGCCGAAAAGGCATTGGAGTGGCAAAAGGTTGCAGACGCTCTAAGAAAGTCGAACCGTGGCCCAAATAAAAAGTAGCACTTTATCGCGAAAGTGTGTCTGCCAAGGGTAGGGGAAAATTGGTTACATTACAGCAACATGTCTGCATCACAAATTATTTGGACATTGATCGAATGAAAATGCTTTCGATTAATGAAATCATTTTAATTCTCATTTGGTGCCCTTATTATGGCAACATGAGTGCAGTGAATAGCACCGATTACATATGGGAAACCGGACATAGCTGTAAATTGCGCTTTTTGTTTGCCTGTTCACCCGCAGTGTAAGGAAACTTTATGTAATCATGCGACACACCAATTACATCTATTAACACGTCTGGCATAACCCGGCTAAGGGTTGGCTGTGAAATCCCAGACCTGTCAGCCAATTCCCTCTGGAAAGTGCCAGTCGCCAGAAATCCAAGTGTTGTAAGGACTTGAAGAGGGACTGGCACGGCGTGGTTTCTCCGAGTGCTCCTCTGTAATGCTGGGCCCAATAGAGCACAGAGGTCCAACAGGACGCCCCGAGGAAATCGGAACCGGCTCATAAGCCACTCATCCTCGTTTGCCAGCAAGTCTTCTTGCTGTCTGACAATGCGTTCCCTCCAAATCCTTCCATTTGCCACATCTTCTAACAGCGCAAGATCAGCCATTGTGCGTCATTACGCATTGGGTTGGCATCATGGCTTTTTATGACCATGCAGGTGATTGTATCTGATCAGCTACAGATGTCGGTATTCATATAAATGTAAATTGGATTATGCGCAATTGGAATTTATTCCAGCTTTCAAAATGGTTAAGACATCCGTCACGATGGAACAATTGATGGATGGAAATGAAACGGACTAACGGCATATAGCCTACATGAACACCATGATTCCGTAGTTGATGACATTTATGAACACAACTTTCCCCAGTGGACAATGAAGACATCTATCTAATCTAATGTATGTCTGCTCTGCCAGACGGACGCATCGACAAGGATATGCTTTAAACATTATTTTGTTTACCGTATTATTTATGAGGATGAATTACATAACATGGCAATATAATTACAGAACATGTTTGAGTGTTCTTTTTGCAAATATGTCTTCGTTTGCATTTAAGTTGGCTACAATCTTGTTTTATTTAATTTGTATTCCACCACAGGCTGTTGATTGTAAGAATGGCTTTGTGAAATGTTCATATGATTAATGAGAGGCAGTATTTATATTTCGTTTAGCTACACAACGGTCTGCAGTTTCAGACAGTTTCACGTGTTTCACACATCTGCCGGCGGTGTCGGCATTTGTCATTTCACCCGTTTTTGTGCGTACGCATGGGTCAGAGTTTCCGTGAAGGTGAACTTCCGTGAAGTTTTCCCGTCAAGTTTGCTTTTTATAAATCCCAATTACTGCGTAGAGAGCTGCGTACGTCTTCTTTTGTGCGTACGCCACTCTTATAAATGAGGCCCCTGGTCAACACAGATCCAAATCTTCTCAGCTGTTGCTACTGTCATATGCTGCACTGCCTCTTCATGTGGCAGATTATGTTTGGCACATTCTATGGGTCAATTCTTATATCATAACAAGGTAATAAAATATGTAATCAAGTGATGACTGATTAACAGTAATGTAATGTAAATGCTAAATGCCCTAATACGTGTTGATACAATGCAAAATATAGGATCTTTGCAGTTTTGCACATATCATGTAAGACTTGATTTCTTCATTTGTTTGCACAAAACTCCAGAAAATGCCATTTAATGGTTTATTTTTCAAAAACATTTTTTTTAAACACCCCGGACCCACCTAGGGAGAGCCCCCCCACATAACAAATCCTAATTTAACCCCTGCCTGTATGGCTAAACCCTGCTGATTCTGTTGGAATGTGCTTACAGTTGGATGACTGCATTGTTTCTATCAAGCTGAATAACTACTGTTAAGTCCCTGCTCTGTGACTGACTGAGCAACTCCCTGTGCAGTGCAGAGTGGTGAATTCAAGCCTTGTCATTGAAGTTGGTTTGTTTCAAGTGTGATTACCATAGCCACCATGGGTACAAACAGGGATCATGAAGCCTACTATTCAATATATAATAGCATACTGATATTAAATACATGTGCTTTGTTACTCCTCAGGCAAAGGTTGAACATACAGTATTGCTGTTGACTTGTGACTGCATGTAGTCCATTGTAGTAATGAAGATGTGTCGAACTCGTAAATATGACAAGCCAGTAGCTGACAAAACTAAAATGAATTGCTTCAGGCAGCATTTCACATCCAGGCAGCTTTTGTTTGAGAACACATGCTATACAACCAAACATAACCTGTTAGTTTTCCAACACTTGCATGTCAACTGTACTTTAGCACTCTCTAAATAATATTAGTAGCTAGATAAATGCATATCTAGCTATTTAAAATAATTGTCAGAATATCAATCCATATAAACACTATTTTGAATAGCAATCAACAATTAAAAATGCCACTGACAGATTAGCAACACATTATCTTGTGCCTACGTTATTTCAAGATAGCCGTTAACACATTATATTCTTTACACGGGGAGCGACCAAACCCAATTATAAAGTCAGCATCTCAGCGTTGATTCAAGTGCACCGATAGACTAAATGCAGAAGTACGGAATGTTCACAAGTAAGAAAGTGTATGAAAAGACACATACAAAAATTACTTACTTTGTATCAAAAGCAGCGTTAAAATAGTACTCTTTGGATTAAATTCCATCGTTGCCAGAAAATTTGTTTTAACTTCAGCGAAGTTAATGGCAAAGTTCAGAACTGGATGCAAGGAATTAGAATACAGTGAAGACGAGTAGGGTGCAGTGAGTGGGCGTTCTCTACCTGAATGACCCACCAGTTCGCTTGCGAGGAGGGATCAGTTGGAGCTTTCGACACAACTTTATTGCAAAGTCTTGACCTTTCAAGGTATGTTAGGAGTCCTACAGTATGACTTATAGTGCTGCAACAACTAGGGTGACGTCAACTAAAATGGGCCACGTATTTGTAAATGGCTTATACTATCATAAAAAAAGCTATGCATGAGATGTACTGATGTTTTCAGAAATTAACATGGATCTCTTAAATAATAATATTTTTTAATGTGAAAAAGTATAATTGTTTTAAAATAAGCTTAATTATATTGCTTCCCAAGTGAAAAAATTATATTTAAATTATATTCCATTATATACTTCAAGTAGCTACACTTATGGTTAATCATAAGTATGTATTCAATATATTTAAGCAAATTTGAAGTACACTGAAAATAAACATACCAAAATAATATATTAGGTATAGTTAAAATACATTTCAAGTAAAATTAAATATTTTTTTTTTCCTATGGTTTAGTACCCTAAGTGATTAATGGAATTTGAAATGTCAGGCTCTCTTATTAGCAGGGCTCTCAAATTTTG
This sequence comes from Umbra pygmaea, assembly GCA_016801145.1. NCBI lineage: Eukaryota > Metazoa > Chordata > Actinopteri > Esociformes > Umbridae > Umbra > Umbra pygmaea. Next base: position 16,291 of record JACXGM010006834.1, on the reverse strand, counting down.
AAGACAGGCAAGAGTGATATCCCCCCGTCAGTGGGTCGAAGGGGGGGCGGGTTGGATGGGTCGCGGGAATGGGGGTGTTTCATTAATAATAATTATTAGTGCTTTTGTTTTTTATTAATAATTGCTCAGACTTGCAGAAGAATGTCCTAATTTGAAACATTTGGCTCAAGCCCAGCCATTTTCAGGGTCATGATTTAGGACAATGTCCAGTCTAGAGACAAGCTGTTTTGTGTTGAGGTTTTGTTCAAACCGACCATCGAAAATACCCTCTTGGCATCAGCATTAAAATGTGGAAGCACTAAAACCAAGGCTGCGATATTTAATAGCCTCCCAAATTGGTTCAAGCCAGTAGGGTTGCACAATTGATGAAAGTTTAATCATGATCAGGATTCTGGCTATCCACAATCAAATTTGTGTGATCGACTTTCAAAGACCCCCAATGCTCTAGAGGAGAAGCCCCTCACTGGAGAAGCCAATTCGGGGTGTGCCTCAATGTGGGAGGAGTCAAACGTCTATGCAGTGTGCACTAACCATCACCTAATCCTACACTTAACCATTACAACACATGTGCTGGTACCACTTTATATAATATTTTTTCCCATCTCCTAATCCTAACCTTAACCATTACAACGCATATGCTGGTTGTAAAGAAATGGTGGGTGGGGTCAAATGTGGGAGGAGTCAAACGTTTGACTCCGACCACATTGAGCCCAACCCCAAAACAAGAACCCTTGTACAGCACAATGCATAGACGTTTGACTCCTCCCACATTGAGGCACACCCCGAATTGCACACTGCAGTGAGGTGTACTTGCTCTAGAGCAGGGGTATTCAACTCTGGACCTCGAAGCCAGATCCACTCCATTTTTCATTGCAACCCTCTAATCTGAGATTTATTTAGACCTGGGACACCAGGTGAGTCCAATTAAGTTGAGGTAGAACAGAAAACCAGCAGGCTCCGGACCCCGTAGGGTTAGAGTTGAATACCCCTGCTCTAGAGCATCAAGCGCGATCATCTCGTACATGCTAGTGTGATGGGTGTTTAACGGCTCCGAACGCACCCTTGCTAGCAGCCTTTACGACAGTTCGCCTTGCCCCATACCGGGCTCGAACCCGCGGCCATCTGCTCCGCAACACTCGACACAGCACTGCTTGCAACGTACCAACCGAGTGAGCTATACAAAACCAATTGTACAGAAACAAACATGGTGTCACGGTTCCCTATGGCGGTGTAGGTGATAGAGAGAAGCGCAAAAGAATATAGTTACTCAATAGTAGTTTATTCAGGACTTCAGAAAGAACAACTGCCTCATGGGGCATTACCTAACAGAAACAAGAAACCGGAACATGTAACAGGAACAACAATCAACAGGGGACTAAGCACAAACACACACTTTATACTAAACCACAGGAGGGACAATGGAAAACACCTAAGCAATATTCAACATAGGAGGGAGGAGCAGGAACCCTAATCAAAACACAACACACATGACAGAATCCTTTATAGACACTGGATGTAAACACCAGGGGGAACCACAACATGACACATGGCCCGGGGTCAGGGGGAACAGAGGACGGCCCGGGGTCAGGGGGAAGAGCGGGTGGCCCGGGGTCAGGGGGAACAGCGGGCAGCCCGGGGTCAGGGAGAACAGTGGGCGGCCCGGGGTCAGGGGGAACAGAGGGCAGCCCGGGGTCAGGGGGAATTGAGGGCGGCCCGGGGTCAGGGGGAATAGAGGGCGGCCCAGGGTCAGGAGGGACAGAGGGCGGTCTAGGCAGGCCATGCAACGGTAGAAGGGGCGAGGTCCCTGGGACAGGCAGTTCAGGCGGCCAGGGGACAGGCAGTTCAGGTGGCCAGGGGAATGGCAAGACAGAGGGTCCTGGTGGCAGGGTGTCTGGAAGCCCTGTCATGGGCAGGGTGTCGGGAAGCCCTATCACGCGCAGGGCGTCTGGGGGTCTTGGCGGTGGCGTCAGCGACGGGGTCCTGACGGTGGTGTCAGCGACGGGGGTCCTGACGGTGGTGTCAGCGATGGGGGTCCTGACGGTGGCGTCAGCGATGGGGGTCCTGACGGTGGCGTCAGCGACGGCTGAGCAGGGGGTCCGGACGACAGCGGCGGCTGAGCAGGGGGTCCGGACGACTCCCAGGAGGCGTCATCGCCAAACCCTGTGGGCGGAGGGAGGAGTAGGACCTCCAGGTCCGTGGCCAGGAGGGGCACAGGCGTTGGCGACGCAGAGCAGGCGGCCGGAGACTGTGGCGGTGTTGCCAAGAACAGGTCCTCCATGTCTCCGTCCTGGACAGGATTGCCAAAGAGGGATGCAGAGTCCTGTCGCCACCCCTCATAGCCCCCCCTGAAAAGTTTCTTGGGGTGACTGTCGGCCATCTTGTGAGGGATGCCACTTATGGCTTCTCCTCCTCCTCCGCACGTTCGGGCCACTTAGGAACTGGGTCGGCGGCCATCTTGTGAAGGGGGACCCCAGACTGGGGGCTAGGGGCCATCACTGAAGCCCTAGGGGAAACTAGGGGGGCCCTAGGGGCTACAACAGGGGCTCTAGGGGCAACAACAGGGGCTCTAGAGGAAATAACTGGTGCCATAAGGGAGGGAACTGAAGCCCTAGGGGCAGCTATGCTAGCCTGAAAGCTAGAGGGGTTCATGAAGCTAGCGGGCATGCTAACATGGCTAGTAGGGGTGCTACCCTCACCGCTAGGAGGGGTGCTAGCACGTAAGCTAACAGGGCTACGACTACTAACCTGTGAGCTAACAGAGGTTCTAGCAAGGAAGCTAGGCTGAGCGCTAGCACTCAGATGGGGAACCCTGACCGGGGCGCTACAACCCTGAACCTGAGGTCTCCAAGGCGTACTAGCCTTAATGCTAGGACAAGAACTAGCCTGGGAGCTACGGAGGAATCTATAGGGACTAATACAGTTCGCCTGTGTGCTAGGGATGCTAGCTTCTATGCTAGGAAAGCTAGCCTGTAACATGGGAGAGCTACTAGAGGGGCCAGGAGAGCTAGCCTGTGTGCTATGAGGGATAGCCTCTATGCTCGGGGACCTAGCCTGGGAGATCGGAGAGTAAGGAGGGCTTAATAAACGGGTAGGGAACTGGAACATCCCAACACCGAGACGGGGGGCCCTATTCTAGGGGCCAACACACTGTACCTTAGGGCTCGGGAAAGTCCAGTCCTCCTCCTCTGACGCACCTGTGCCGCTAATGAGCTCAGGCATCTCCTCGTCGCAGTCCTCCTCCACATCCCCAATGAAGAACTCTGTGTCCTCCTCATTCTCCCACAATAAAGCCTCCTCATCGTCACACTCCTCCCAGCAGACAAACTCCTCTTTCACCTCTGTGGCGTAATCCGCCTGCTCCAACAGTAAGCCGCATCCAAACATGGCTACCCCATTGGTGTCGTAGGTAACATCATCCGTGGAGTAGCCCATCGACCTGGCGTGGTCACAAAAAATTTTATTTTATCGAGGTTCCCTCCGCCATGTAGTTCCCCAAAAGAGAGAGGAAAACGCTTCCCAGGTCTGCGGCTGGTCCTTCGCTGTCTCATTATTATAAGGTTGATTGTTCTGTCACAGTGCCCTATGGCGGTGTAGGTGATAGAGACAGGCGCGAAGGACTATAGAATGCAAGTTTAAGGCACTTCCTCATTTGCTTCAATATGCCAAACCAGATGCTCACCCTGTGGTAAAACCCATAGATTTTATATATCACTGGATGTAGCATATGTGACGTCACCCATTGGTTTGTGAAGATCTGATTTGGGTCATCGAATTTGCCATTACGGGCACATATATTACGGGCGCAGATGTGACGATTTCCGATGAGAGGGAGGAGTAATCTAGCTAGCTAACTGATATTAATTGAGATTCTAACGACAAACAGTATTAAAACAAAATGTAAAACAAAATGTAATGTCACTTACTGGAAAAAAGTGAAATGCCAACTCCTTTGAGTGTCTTGTCGTACAACCGAGCACCATAGCCACGCCCTAAACGCCCCTTTGCTTTATAGCCGATTTTAAAATCTGTGAGACCATAATTCAAAAAATGAACATCATTATATATTGCAGAAGGTTTAAATCTAGCAATTGAAACCATATACTCATTATGAAAATGTTTACTGAGGTAATAATCAAGTGAGACTTGTCTCTCATTCTAATAGACCATTACAGAAACTGAGCACTTTTGCAACCAGACGTATCGCCCCCAGCTGGAATTCAGATAGAATGCAAGTTTAAGGCACTTCCTTTTTTTTATTTGCCTAAATATGCCAAAACGGATGCTCACCCTATGGTAAAATCTACCGGCTCCAGGTCTGGATCCTCCGCATAGATATTTTACCTGATAGCCCATTTTAGCTGACATCACCCTAACTAAATTTCAAGCTGGGAACAGTTTAGAAAACGATGGTATATTTTTTCAGTGTGTTGTAATATATATTAAAATATAAAATATAGAGCCCATCTACGGAGAGCCTCCGTTTAGCCCTATTGTACCGAATTTGTGTGCATTTCCATCAGAGTTCCATTGGGGGTGATTGCAGGCGAGTTCAAAATTAATGGTAGTCTATGAAGCTAGACGGCTCAATTTGTCTCTTTCGCCTGATTATCGTTGAGAAATCTCAGATTTGATTGTAGTTTTTGCAAGTTTTGCAAGTGGAAAGTTGAAAGAACAAGTACTTATGTCCTTTCAATTTCTTATAGGTTGAGTCGTTGTTGCCCATAACACGCAAGCATTCTGAACCAGCAGAGAATGTCTAATGTCAATATTTTGGCGTGGTCTTTAAAACATTAGCAACCAAAACTCTTTCAAGCATGTGTATTGACAGAGAAAGCTTTCAACTGTGTTGTCGATGACTCGAGAGAAAACAGGAAGTGACTCAGAGCTTCCCGTAAAGCAGTATCTCTGGCCGTACAATGTGTATGACGTCATTGACATTTTAAAAGGCTTTTTAGAACAAAAAAGCAACATTAAAAAAAGCTAACACCTAGCAGTGTGTATTTTCTTTGCCTCCAATTTCGAATGCAACCTTCACATTACTAGACAAAAAATTATATCCTGAGAGTCTTGAACTTCACCTCAGAGTCCAAATCCTGTCCAACAGTCACAGCAGTCAGCATCTTCAAGGTCAGGGTAATGTGTGGTTAGGATTGAAAATAAATGGACACATGTAGATAATAATAAGCAGGCCTATCATTGATGACTAATTGTTTTACATATGGTGTACATGACTGACCCCCTAAGTGACTGACCCCCTAAGTTCAACCAAGCCAGCACCACCCAATCACTACCTGACACTGACACTCACCAAAATCCAGAGTCACCTGATGAACGCAGCACTACTCACAGATCACAATCCCCAGAATAGTAAACACCTGTACACCAGTCCCTATCAGCGACTTTGGAACAGGTGGGTCAAACAGCTATATACACAAAATTGGTTTACGCAGTGCATACAATCTCATTAGAATACAGGAAGACAATGAGTGGAAGACCGCTTTATCACCCACAAGGGACATTACGAATACCTGGTAATGCCCTATCATTCAGGCACCCCTGACAATTTCCATGATTTTCATTTATAAATAATTGGGTGTTTGGATTAGCAATTTCATTTTCATCTATCAAATAACTGAAGGACACAGTAATATTTCGGTAGTGAAATAAGGTTAATTGGATTAACAAAAAATGTGCAATATGCATCAAAACAAAATTAGACAGGCGCATACATTTATTTTTACTTTTGCATTTGACAGTATATACATCAATAAAATCCTCATTTAATCCACTTCGCTGAAGAAGCATTTTCAACATGTAAAGAGTCTTACAACATCTCCAGAAACACACATTATATGTGAAGGCTGAGAAGAGCAAGATCCAAGTAACTACCGTGTCCTTTTTGGGATTTATTCTATCCCTCGTAGGGGTTCATATGGATGATATAAAAGGTCAAAGCTGTGCGTAAATGGCCTCAGCCCTGCACTGTAAAAGACCTATAAAGGTTCTTTGGGTTTGCTAACTTTACCGCAGATTTGTGATGAATTTCAGCTTTGTAACATCGCCACCTTACACCTCGTCTGGACTAGATGAGGAAAGATACAATGGACGGAAGCAGCTCTCTTGCCTTTAACGACCTAAAACAGCATTTCACCATGGCGCCAATTCTGTACCAGCCGGACCCCATGCTGCCATTCATTGTGGAAGTGGATACCTCTGAAGTGGGGGTCGTGGCAGTCCTCTCGCAGGTCATTGGTTGGAGGGTGCTCAACACCCCTTTGTAGGCCTCACCGATCGCAAAAATCGTGAATACCTAAAGAACACAAAATTGCTCACAGCTCATCAAGCTAGGTGGTCATTGTTCTTTAATCTATTCTGTTTTACCATTTCCTATGTGCCAGGCAAGAACAACGTAAAAGCAGATTCTCTCTCCAGGCAATTCAATCCTTCCCTGGGTTCCCCTGTCCTGGAAACATCCTCCTGTCACCATGCATGGTAATGATGCTAAAACTGACGCTCTGATTACAGAAACATCACCTCCAGACACACCACCAGGCAAGTTGTATGTTCCTGCTGCCATATTGCCCTAGCTAATACAGTCAAATACGGACAAAATATTGGTGGTCTTTGCTTAAGAATGATGTCTCTGACAATTTTAAGTCCTGCCCAGTATGTGCCCAATCAAAAACACCCAAACAACTACCCACAGGTGAGCTCCAACCCTTGCCTGTACCCCACAGACCTTGGTCACACGGATCTGCCTAAATCTGCTGGTTTCACCACTATCCTGGTGAGGATTGACAGATTTTCCAAGATGAGCCGTTTGGTTCCCCTTCCTCAGTTACCCACTGCTATGGAACTAGCACAGTGTGTCTTCCAGGAAATATTCTGTCAATTTGGCCTACCTGAAGGTATTGTCTAAGATCGGGGTCCCCTGTCCCCCTCCCGAGTCTGGACAGCCTTCTGCAAAAGATTAGGAATATCAGTCAGCCTCTCCTCTGGACATCATCCTGAATAAAAGAACAAACATAGAGAGTGAACCAGGAAATTGGAAAAAATTGGAACGTTGTACTGATCAGCCTCACGAATAGATCTGCTTCATACCTTGGGTGGAGTATGCACAAAATGCACTTATTCATTCATCATTGCACCTAACCTCTTTTCAATGTGTGTTGGGTTACCAGCTTCCCTTGTTTCCTTTGGACACTGAGCCCAGCAAAGTAGTGGCAGCGGAGGATTGGTTTAAACGCAGCTCTCAAGTATGGGATACAGCCCATTAACACCTTCTCCAAGCTACAAGAGCCCAGAAGAGACAAGCAGATCATTTACGCAGACCTACCCCCCTGTTCCATCCAGGTCAAAGTGTTTGGCTGTCCACCAATGACGTCTGCTTCAAGTCTTTATGTAAGAAACCCCCCCAGGTATCTTGGTCCATACAAAATAATAGGACATATCAATCCAGTCACTTACCACCTACTGTTGCCCCGCCAGTTCCGCATGTCTCCTTCTTTTCATGTATCACTGCTCAAGCCCATTCATTACAGCCCTCTCCATCCTGCCATATACTCCACGCCTGCTTCCCCTCCGATGGATGTTGGGGGTGAACTGGCCTATGCTGTCCAGGTCCTGTTGGATTCCTGTTACAGGCCGGGGGGTCAACAGTATCTGGTTGAATTGGAGGGGTACGGGCATGAGGAGAGGTCCTGGGTGCCAGCACGGGATGTGCTAGATCCTGACTTGACAGCAGAGTTCCATCGACGACGTCCTGAACGTCCCTCTCCCCGACCTCGGGGTAGGCCTCTTATTCGGTTCTCTGGGGCATCTGGAGCCGCCCATCGAGGAGGGGGTTCTGTAAGGTTCCCCCAAGCCAGCACCAACCAATCACTACCTGACACTGGCACTCACCAAATCCAGATATACCTGAACGCAGCTCTACTAACAGTTACCAGTTGATTTTTGTTTTGTTTTAGGCAACATGAAGAAGGAAAGTGAATTTCAGGAACAACAGGGACACACTACCAAAGAAAGTAAAAAACTAAAGAAATCGCTAGAGAAGGAAGGAAAACCTGCTGACAATTAAAGAAAAAGATCATAAATAAGAATGAATCTCATTCAAAAGTAAAGCAATTGACTAAGACAGGCAGTGTAAGCTCAAACACTGTACAGGCTACAAGGATTTGCAGAAAATGCCCTCGGATTCTCAAAGAATCATTGCAGTTTTCAGAGTGAAGACCTCTGCACCACTAACAGACATCCCACAAACAGGTTCACTGCCGCTTTCAAGTCCAAAGTGAAAACCTTCTTTACCGAGATGACGTCAGTTGGATAAAGACTGGACAAAAACAAACAATTACCAGGTGAAGAAGCAGAAAGGTTTTCTGGTTGACACAACGAAAAATCTTCACAAAACAATTCACGCTGAAAACACAAATATATCATACTCTGTTTTCTGTAAGCTTTGTCCATTTTGGGTTGTACATCCTACTCCTTCTGAATGCATCACATGTCTGTGCAAGATCCATGAAAATCTCAGATTTGTCACTGAGAATTTGCATCAGTTGAGGCTCCTACTTCAGATCTCGAGTGTCTGGCTGAAATGATAACCTGTGACAGCTCCAGCAAAATGTGCATGTATGATGAGTGTGAGGTATGCAAAGACACGACTGTTCATCTCTCCAGATTTGATGATTTAGCAAAGGTTGCATTCACTTAATGGGCCAAAGAAGAGAAAGAAATGGAAGATGCAAGAGAGTGTCCTACCACTGTTAAGATCACTATGAAAAAAATCTTCTGGAGTGTTTCCACACTCTTCTCCATAAATTCAAAAGACACACATTCAACATAAATCAACAGTACTCTTACTGCAGAGAGTTGAAAAAGAACCTGTCAAAAGAGGCAGTGATCCACATAGACTTCACTGAAAACTACACATGCAAATACAGCTCAGAGACTCAAGCTTTCCACTTTGGCTCCTCGCACCAACAAGCTACTCTGCATGCTGGTATTTTGTACATAGGTGGTGAAAAACAGCACATCTGCTTTTGCACAGTGTCACCTTCCAAACACAAAAGCCCCCCAGCTATATGGGAGTGCATAAATCTGGTGCTGGCTTATCTACAAGCCACATACCCACATATATCTGTTCTACATATATCTGTTCTACACTTTCTGAGTGATAGACCATGTACCCAATGCAAACAGAAAGGGAATTTCTTCCTTTTCAGAACAGAGTTCGCAAGACATGGTCTGAAAGGTGGCACATGGAACTTTCTGAGGCAAGCCATAGCAAGGGGGTCCATGGTGGTTTTGGAGTACCCTTAAAAGAATGGCCATGACATACCCAATGCCTGTGAGCTATATAAAGCCCTCACAGAAACATCTACAACATTGAATGATGGGAGGATGTTTTCCAGGACAGGGGAATGTAGCATCAGAAGCAGTGGAGCAGGCAATGGAAAAGATGCCATCCACATTGAAAACTTACCAAGTGGTCACATTCACTACAGGAGAAATCCTTTACTGGGAAGTTAGCTGCATGTGCTCCACGCAAAATCAAATGAGATGTCAATGCTTCACCACACAGCACTCAAAAGGTACCAGCAAATGGAATTGCTTGGGAAAGTGGTCTCATTGGGAAGTGTAGTGAGCTGAGGTATGACAATGACCTTTAACCTGGGATCAGGGCCCGTATTTATCAAGCTTCTCAAAGTGCCATTTTAGTCTTAAGTGCTGAGAATTGACGAAATGTACTCCTACTCTCAAACTTAAGTGTAAAAGCAAATTATCAAATTTCTCAAAGCTAAGAATCACTCTTAATCTCCCAGCTATTTAAGACCGCTCGAGAGGTCTCTCAAGTGGTTAAGAGTTGCCAGTAGGGGCTTGTGATGGCGGAGACAGAGACGTGCGCAAATCTTTTAGGAGAGGAAGAATGTATTTTTTTTAATTGTTTGACGCCGCCTAATTAATAAAAAACGGTATTGTTTGGACAGAGCAGGCATCATCTTCGTCAGCGACTGAGTGAGGAACGTCATTTCACCAGTGACATTTATGCAGCAATTCATTTTCAGATTAATTGAAGGTGGTGATTATGCTTTGTTTGCAACGCAATGCTGATGATTTGGCCCATCACAACCATCAATATGCCGAATTGTAATAGAAACAATTATTGCACTTACATTTCAACACATTGTCACACGTTTCACTGACTTCCCAACAACACCCCGCATAATCCAACAGAAGCAAACACAATTAATGCAAATAGCCGGCTTCCCAAGAGTAGTAGGCGCAATGGATGGCACTTATATAAAGATCATTGCTCCCAGCGTCAACGAGAATGTTTATATGAATAAGAAGAGGTACCACAGCATCAACGTACAAGTTGAGTTTGATGCAGACTACAACATTTTGGATGTGGTACCCAAATGGCCTGGGTCTACCCATGACGCGCGATATTGAATGAAAGTGGCCGAAGCTGCTGTTTGAAAGGCACTTTCTGCCGACAGAGGATACCCGTTCGAGGCTGCTCACCCCTTTCCATATGCCACTGACAGAAGCCCAAATGAACTACAACAGGTAGCCTTTTTGTAAGCTATTTATTAACAATTGTTTCATCGTTTATTAATAGAACACTGGATCCTAATATAGGCAATATATAATATATTCCTTCACAGGGCACAGCGTATCACATGAAGTGTGGTGGAGAGGGATTGGCCAGTGGAATCCCAGATTCCATATTCTCCACTCAGAAATTCAACTACAGCAAGCAGTGTTTTTTATTCTCTCCAGTTCGGTTATCTTTTGGAATCCATGATGGCTATGATGACATCATTAACTCTAGGCTATATATTGGCAGGTCAGTTAACAGCACACTCGTTTGAAATATTTAATTGAGAAATAGTAGAAAACGTGTTGGAAATCTTGTTTGATCTTTAATTTACAATGTGTATATCATAATGGATTCTCTTAAATTCTTTATTGTCAAATGCTTGTTGAATGTCAACTCCTCTTATGAATGTCCCCATTTAATGTGAATTTATCTGAGAATATTCTTAAACTAGTACATCTATTCAGTGATTGGATCTTGCCTATGTCGTCATCCAAAATCCCGTTTGCGGCACAGCAAAGTGTCGTGAATCAGCTCGAAGACTGACACTTAAGATTTAGTCCTACACTTCACTAAAAGTAGGACTGAGATGTTGGATAACTAACTTTTAAGCGCAGCTTTGAGCCAAGAATTTTCTTACTCTTAAGTCAAGTCTCAGCAGTGTTCTTAAGAGTAATTCTAAGAAGCTTGATAAATACGGGCCCAGGACTCTTTTCAGTTTTTCAGAGCACGTTATAGCAAGTTTTTCATAACATTACATTTTAATGTCTCCCCTTCCCTGGTTTTTAAAGTAGTTCTTCCTTGAATCATAAATATTCATATTTATTAACTATTGTCCATTGCTTATGTTTCATAATTATTATTGTATTCAATCAAAACAAAGCCATTTTTACAACAGCAGTTGTCACGAAGTGCTTTGACAGACAACTGGCTCGAGACCCCCAAGAGCAAGCAGCACAAGACCATGTAGAGGTCTGTCATTTTATCATAGGTACACTTCAACTGTGAGAGATGGAATCTAAAACAGAAATCCAGAATATCACATTGTATGATTTTTAAATAATTCATTTGCATTTAATTGCATGACATAAGTATTTGATCACCTACCAATCACCTGACGAAAGCACTGGCTTAGATCTGGAGTTGGTCCCCGGGCACTGTAAATGGCTGCCCACTGCTCCTTTGAGGGAGGGGTAAATGCAGAGAATGAATTTCGCTACATGTATGTGTATGTGACAAATAAAGTACCTTTACCTTTACGAATTCCAGCTCTCACAGACCTGTTAGTTTTTTTAAGAAGCCCTTCTGTTCTCCACTCATTAACTGTATTAACTGCACCTGTTTGAACTCGTTACCTGTATAAAAGACACCTGTCCACACACTCAATCAAACAGACTCCAACCTCTCCACAATTGCCAAGACCAGAGAGCTGTGTAAGGACATCAGGGATAAATTTGTAGACCTGCACAAGGCTGGGATGGGTTCCAGGACAATAGGCAAGCGGTTTGGTGAGAAGGAAACAACTGTTGGCGCAATAATTAGAAAATGGAATAAGTTCAAGATGACGGTCAATCTCCCTCGGTCTGGGGCTCCATGCAAGATCTCACCTCGTAGGGCATCAATGATCATGAGGAAGGTGAGGGATCAGCCCAGAACTACACGACAGGACCTGGTCAATGACCTGAAGAGAGCTGGGAAAACAGTCCTACTGAAAACCATTAGTAACACATTATGCCGTCATGGATTTAAATCCTGCAGCGCAAACAGGGTCCCCCTGCTCAAGCCAGCGCATGTCCAGGCCTGTCTGAAGTTTACCAATGACCATCTGGATGATCCAGAGGAGGAATAAGAGAGAAGGTCATATGGTGTGATGAGAGAAAATTAGAGCTTTATGTTCTATACTCCACTCCGTGTTTGGAGGAAGAAGAAGGATGAGTACAACTCCAAGAACACCATCCCAACCATGAAGCATGGAGGTGGAAACATCATTCTTTGGGGATGCTTTTCTGCAAAAGGGGACAGGACGACTGCACCATATTGAGGGGAGGATGGATGGGGCCATGTATCGTGAGATCTTGGCCAACAACCTCCTTTCCTCAGTAAGAGCATTGAAGATGGGTCTTCCAGCATGACAACAACTCAAAACACACAGCCAAGGCAACTAAGTAGTGCCTCCGTAAGAAGCATCTCAAGGTCCTGGAGTGGCCTAGCCTCCAGACCTGAACCCAATAGAAAATCTTTGGAGGGAGCTAAAAGTCTGTATTGCCCAGCGACAGCCCCGAAACCTGAAGGATCTTGAGAAGGTTTGTATGAGGAGTGGGCCAAAATCCTTGCTGCAGTGTGGGCAAACCTGGTCAAGAACTACAGGAAAAGTACAATCTCTGTAGTTGCAAACAAAGGTTTCTGTACCAAATATTGAGTTCTACTTTCTGATGTATCAGATACTTATGTCATGCAATAAAATACTAATTAATTATTAAAACATCATTCAATGTGTTTTTCTGGATTTTTTTGTTTTGGATTTCGTTTCTCACAGATGAAGTGTACCTATGATAAAAATAACAGCTTTGTAAGTAGATATACCTGCAAAATCGGCAGTGTATCAAATACTTGTTCTTTCTAATGTATATCCAGAACTAACAGTCAGCCAGACAGCAGGGGTGGACTGGGACCAAAATCAGCTCTGGCATTAGGCTTAATGAATGATAGCAACTTAGGATATCAATGAGTCTGTTTATTATCAATAAAAGTTATTTGGAACAAAAGCATTCAGTAACATAAAAACATTGAGTGGATATAGCCTATGGACATACAAAATAACCCACAACATTTCAATTATTTTAAATAGCAACATGAAACATGCATATTCATGAATAACATTACATGAAAATCGCGTTGATTATAGAGCAGAGGCAGTGTGTTAATGACTGGCGGGCCAACTCTAGACTACACAAAAAATATTTTCATATGCCTACGCCAAATGCTATAGGCAAACTTGTGCTGACTGTGATTTAGAACAATTAATTTATACCAAAGCGTTAAGCCATTCCCTGAGACAGGCAGTTAGACTTACATTTTTCATGAAAATAGCATTGAACATATTATTTAGAACAGGGGTGTCAGTGCCCTCTTTGCAGAAGCAGAATGCTCATGAATGGCGGGTCATCTCTACAAAAAAATATATATTTTCATACACCAAATATAATAGCAAACTTGAGTTTGACACCCGTGATTTACAACAAATAGGTCTAATACCATAAAGGTAGCCTATAGCCTATATTTCCTGAGACAGGCAGTTGGGCCTGGAGTTTTGATGAGAATCGCTTTGCATAATTGTTGTTTAGAATAATTTGATTAACTCAATAACATGATAACAATAATGACGTGTTGAAAGAATTATAAAAAGAATAACATGTTCGGGTCGATTTTCACAAAAACTCACAGGTCGAACTGCCTGAGCTAGGTTATTCCCTGTCAGACCGTTAGAAGTGTGAGATTTCATGAAGATCGCTTTTTTAACTATTGTTATTAAGTATATTTTGATTAACACAAAAGCTCTAGTATATACTAGATTCAAATTTCCTCAACAACTGTTGGGGCAGACAGAATTTAGCTGATGTCAAGCCATTATGGCAAGACCTGTGCGCACGTGCATCAACCCTGAAAGAAGGGTTACGTCCATGCTGTTTTGCATCTTTCAGAAGTGTGACTTGAGAAAATGCTCTTTCAACCGGAGCGTTGGATATGGGGAGGGTGAGCAATATTATAGCACCAAAAGCGAAATCCTGGAAACAGTGGATTCTCCAGCATCTTTAAATTATTCCACCTCAAGCCAAAATGCGTCAATGGCCAGGATGGTTTGAAAAACCTGTTGAGGCAACATAGTGTGTTTGAGGTGCGGGAGGCGCCAGCGTGCATGACGTGAGCTGAAGGTATTGGGAGTGTCTGTTTTGAGTTTAGGGGGCATGTCAGCCAGAACTGTAGTGGGTGTGTGTGTGAGTGATTGAGTTAGACTGCTGAAGAGGGATCTGATGTGCCGGTGTTTCGGCTACAAAAACCCGCTGAACTGATCCTAAACCAGCCCAATTTTTATCCACCCACCCAAACCCATTTTTGCCTGCAAAACAGATTGCAAAACCACCCCATCGTGCGTGAAACCGCCCAATCTGACAACCCTGCAGGCAGAAATCCCAAAGACGGTGCTATTTAAAGATATGATTGGGCCAGTCCAGTGTCAATTAAGAAAACAACCAATGCCCCTTATGAAAAAAAGTATACTATCTTTAAGGTACTTTAAGTGTACTAATGCATATACTATTTATATACTAAGTAAACTAAATTGTCCTACTTTTTAGTTTATTTAGTACACTTTAAAGTATACTTCTAGTTTATTTTAAGTCTACTTTTGAATACTTTGAAGTAACCTGTGTAGTGCACTTTTAGTTTATAAAGTATACATCTTAAAGAACTTAAATATTCCATACACAAAATACATACACACTTGTGTTCATGTTACTTTCACTAAACATGAATCTGTAATTAATTAATATAGTTTTTGTTTTTTTATAAAATATATCTGTGTTTGAAAGACACCTAATATAGCAACATGCATCAGCCAGGTTTGGAAGAATACTCTTCACTTGGCTTAAACTTAACAAGACCAAAAGTGAGCAAGCACATCACACAGTCCATGGAGGCTAACACCAAACAGGAAGGGCTCTTGTGGTTGGCACTCAACATCCCAAAATTGCCAGTGAAGTGCTGTATTTTTACAGCATTGGTAATGTGTTTCAAGTTTACAGCTCATTACTTTATTTTCTGACATTTACAGTAGATTACAGGCAGCAGAGTATTTCTTTTGTATATCACAATCACTCCATAATTTGATGTACACTCTTATCCTTCACAGCGAATATCTGGGCCCGTATTTATCAAGCTTCTTAGAATTACTCTAAAGAACACTGCTAAGACTTGACTTAAGAGTAAGAAAATTCTTGGCTCAAAGCTGCGCTTAAAAGTTACTTATCAAACATCTCAGTCCTACTTTTAGTGAAGTTTAGGACTAAATCTTAAGTGTCAGTCTTAGAGCTGATTCACGACACTTTTCTGTGCCGAAAATGGGATTTTGGATGACGACATAAGCAAGATCCAATCACTGAATAGATGTATTTGTTTAAGAATATCCTCAGATAAATTCACATTCAGTGGTGACATTCATAAGAATGTTGACTTTCAACAAACATTTTCGAGGAGAATCTATTATGATATACACATTGTAAATTAAAGATCAAAAAAGATTTCCACCACTATTTCTCAATTAAATATTTCAAACGAGTGTGCTGTTAACTGACCTGCCTCTATATAGCCTAGTAATGATGTAATCATAGCCATCATGGATTCCAAAAGATAACTGAACTGGAGAGAATAAAAAACACGGCTTGCTGTAGTTGAATTTCTGAGTGGAGAATGTAGAATCTGCGCTTCCACTGGCCAATCCCTTTCCACCACACTTCGTGTGATACGATGTGCCCTGTGAAGGGATATATTATATATCGCCTATATTAGGATCCAGTGTTCTATTAATAAACTATGAAACAATTGTTAATAAATAGCTTACAAAAAGGCTACCTGTTGTAGTTCATTTGGGCTTCTGTCAGTGGCATATGGAAAGGGGTGAGCAGCCACGAACGG
>JACXGM010006833.1:16071-32034 GCA_016801145.1 Umbra pygmaea | reverse complement strand
TTCCTCTTAAAGTTGGGAAACATCCACCCCCCCCCCCCATGGTAGCATCTGGATTCTCATAACATAGCAATTCAACTGGAGTCGCTAGTCGCGTACACTCGATGATCCCAAAAACACAGCACGAGGTGAGCTAGTGATCAGAGGTTAACGACACCAGGCAAGCGCACGCCCTACAATTGGTGCGGTGTTATTTCATCTTAAGGGAAGGGCTCACCATCATGGTTGACAAATCCACAGATTTAAACTTCCAGGTTGGAAAACAACTTGTATTGACCCTGAAGCACAACCTATTGTTGTCTGCAAATATTAAAGCAGTGACTAAAAACTCAAGATTTGATCTATCCATTATATTTCTATGGTACAACCTTATTTCTCACAGACTGGTCATGGCCTCATCCAGGCAGGTGTCACCTGTAACAATGGACACATTTGAGGTAACAAAGATCAGTGAAACTAGTGTGTGTGCGTGCGTGTGTGTTTGTAACTGCTACAGTATGAAGCAGCCTTAGGGGAAAGAGAAAATAAACATTAACCCCGTGTTTCAGTGTGTATAAATGTGTGTCTAGTTAGATGTTCATTAGACCAATGATTGCCTTCACCTTGAGCAGGGGTGAAAAGAGAGAGAGGAAAAATATTCTGTTACTACTGTGAAATCATAGTCAGCCTATCTACCACAAACTATAGACATTGTGTATTCGTGGTAGCTTGTTCTAAGTTACCAAGAGAGATTGGTAATTTACAGTAGATAGATTGGTTGTGTATTTATGTACACACTAACTGGCTGCAGCCAATTTCATACAGTTGCTAGGTGGTGAGAATTACAGAGAAACAAGTTGGCTACATAACTTGATCCAATGTATCAACCAACATGCCTCTGTCAAGTCCTGCCCAACACATACACGAGCCAACTAATCACATGTGCATATGGTAACCTGGGTCAATGAGAGCAGTCTTACAGTTTCATGAGCCAGTGTTCCTAAAATGTACAATTATCACTTAATAATAATAAGCATGTGAAACTGAATATATCCAATTTAAACTAAAACTCAGGAAAAAAAATTCTCCCATACATACACACCCTGCAGCAATGAAATGTGAAGGGCATTCCTTACAATGAGTGCATCCAAAATCGCAACCTTTTCTCTATAACATAGAGCTTTATTAAGTGAATGAGGTGCCATTTGGGACGCAAGCACAGAGTTCCTTTAAACACTTAAAATTATTTTAATGGGTCCTTACTCCGATGACCACTTCATAACAGGAATAGAACACACATAGTACACTTCGCAGGTAAGCAGTCATTGTATTTTCTACTTAATTGATTAAATATACTTCAGCGATAAGGCATAAATGGGTGGGGTATATTGCCAATATACTATTTCTAAGAGTTGATCTTTTGTACAACACATCACAATCTGCCAGGAGAAAAGCCATGGTACTGTATACTGGCAACATACCACACAGTAGCTAATTTCTACCAGAAATCATTTAAGTTCTTTTCAAACACTAAATGATGGCTCAGTGTTTGGTTCAGTAGTAAGGGAGTCAGACTTGCAGTCGGAAAGTTGCCAGTTTGATTCCTGACTAACGAAAACTAAAAAGTGATGTAATTTCAAATAATATACAGTCTTATCAATAATAATTTATAATTTTTAACACCTGGTTTATTTGATTTTGTTTGTTCGGCAAGTTCACATGTTATCATATTAAATTCATTATGTGTCTGTCTGTACCTCTGTTTTGTATAGACTTGATAATGTATCAGATCATGTAGCCCATTGCTGTGCATGAAATGTTGGAAAATTCTAGATTAAATTGCCAAAAGACAAATCCCTTGAATCCTTTTCTTGAATCCAAAAACTATTGAAGCAAGCATTAAAAAAGGAACACCCTGTTTCTTATACAAAGAAGTAGGTCAATTGAAGTAATGTTCTTCAAGGTTTCTTGGTCATGATATTCTAAAAAGGCAATGATATTATATATTTTGGCATTCTGAAAAAAGTAGGTTATAATATTATAACTTATTTTGTAATTATCTTCAAATGTAATAATGTATTTATTTAATTATATAGATATATAATTAATTTCAAGATAATCCACAGCCCTAAAATACTTGTACATAAATGCTAATTTCACAATTCAACCAATGAATTTCCTAATCAAGTTTATTATATAAAAAATACTGGTACATTTTGTGGAACTTAAATAACTCTTCAAACAAACAGCTTCAAGAAAATGGACAATGTTCAACATCTGAACGTAGTCAAAGTCAATGAAGGAGACAACAAGGTGGGAAGTCTACAAAATCAAAAGAAAGACACAATAGAGAGAGAGAGACTCCTCGTCCTCGCAGCTGAACAGCCATGGAAACCATGGCAACGGTCCCGCTCCTGGATCAAAGGTTAAGTGACAAATTGTTTCAGCTGGCCGAAGTTAAACTCATCTTTATGTTCCTACTTTGCCATTTTGTGTACTAAGTTATCACAACTCTTCTGTGTCTAGAGTGTCTGGTGAAGGTGAGGCGTGTCATGGGCTGCCTGGTGGGGCTGGAGTGGTATTGTTTCGCAGCTCTCGGTGTTCTAACCGCGTTTCTCAGTTTTCTCATGGACCTGAGCGTGGCAAAGCTCCTTCGAGGTTAGAAACATATACAGATGTACACACAAATGCATGTACATGTATACACACCTTTAGCGTAGGGTTATTTGTATGGTAATCTGGATGATTGGTGCATCTGCCTGCCTCTCTAAATATCTTTGTTTTGCTTGTAGCTCACCAGTGGTTGTACAGTGAGCTGGAGGGACACTCACTCCTGCAGTTCCTGTGTTGGACCCTGTACCCAGTCTCACTCTGTGCTCTGTCCACATCTTTCTCTCAAAGATTGTCTCCATCCTCAGCAGGTATAAAATCCTGGCCTTATGTGGCAAATGAGTGTGAAACAGACCAATATAACTATTGTAACAAAGTCAAGTCTGTAAGCTGGAACATGTTTTAGAGCTTGGGTAAACTATAGAATTGTATTGTTTACTTTATTTTTTCGCTCCATGCCAATCCAAACTTAATTCAAATCTTTGCATTTTCATTTGGAGTCTTGATGAGGGGGTGCAGATGGCTTAGTGGTTAGAGTCAGACGTGTAGTCGGAAGGTTGCTGGTTCTATTCCCGACTGTCCCAAATTTATTTGTGTCCTTGGGCAAGGCACTTTACCCTAAATTTCTTCGGGGGAATGTCCCTGTACTTACTGTAAGTTGCTCTGGATAAGAGCATCTGCTAAATGACAAAAATAATGAAGTGGGCCCTATCTTACTCCCAGCGCAATTTACTTTTTACACCAACGCATGTATCATTCCTATCTTGCACCCGACGCATATGGGACTTTTCCCTCCACAGACGTGCGTTGGTAAATTAGGGAATGAACTTGCGTTCGTTGGGCAGTTCAGCGAAAAGAAGAGGCGTGTTCCGGCGCAAACGTTCCCTGGTGCTATCTTGCAGTTCCCGAAAACAAATCCGCCACTGACCAGGAAAAACCTGGTTTAAAGTCAGTGGCGTATTGTTCAGATTCTATTTTAAGGGCGCATGCTTGGCCATTATGTAGCGTGTTCACAACGCGCATACACTTTACTCCTCTCATCTAGCTACACAAATGCAGAAGTTCCCATTATTGCAATACATTTTGCAATACATACATAATTAGAAAAAAAATATTACCACGCTAGGGAAATCATTGTGGTGTCTGAAGATGTGAAAAAATAGGCATACATCTAGTGTACACATTATACCCAAATTATTCAGAATGAACTGTACATTAACCGCAAGGGAACCCATTCAATCAACATACAAGTCATTTGCGATGCTAATAGTAAAAAAATTGCGATGCTAATAGTTTAAGCCATGACTAATTTATGGCAAAGTCTGCCATCTTTGCGGGGAATCCCCCTTGGATGGGTGGCTGTGAAGGGGACAACGGCTATCCGTTAAAGACATGGTTAATGATGACACAATTTATGATGCCAGCAAATGCTTAAAATGCTGTTTAATCAAAAACACACACAAACTCGCAGTGTAGCCTAATTGAACGAACATTTGGCACACTGAAAATGCGTGTCAGGTGTTTGGATAGAATAGGTACACTACTGAAGTTGCAGCATTCTTTGTGGCTTGTTGTGTTTTACGCAGCACTTCCATGAATCATGGATGTGTTGATGACATTAATTAGGAAATATTAGAGGACTTCAGGAGACGTTGAAATGCATGTGCCGTCGGCACTTAACTTAAATGCCCAGAAATGCAGAACGGGAGAGGAAAGCTTATTTGACAGAAGAGTAATCGCGGTCTAATGTTAGACTACATTGCAAAAATAGTACCATGCATCCATAACCTCGTGATTCAGTGAGACTGAGTCTAAAACATCGGAAAGTATATGTCTTGTGACTTATTTACATTTTGTAAAAAGAAAAATCAATAGCAAATCGCCGTTATAATAGCAATCCGCCATGGAACATGCACGCCTGCTCTTAAAGGGAATGTGAGATGACCCTCTGATTGGTTTACTGCACGTTATGCCCAAACCACACCGATGACTAATGTAGCTACTTCCATTTTAGATTTGCGTCGGGCGCAAGAATAATTTATCCCGCCGGTAAAATAGCAACAGCGCCCGGGACCCTACCACAATGTAACTTGCGTTTCGCGTTTGATACTTGCGTTTCAGATCGTTAAAATAGGGCCCGATGGCTTTCAAGATTTAAAAGCTACAACAGGATATCATGAAAAGCACACAAAAGAGACTGCAGAGTTTTGTTAAAGGCAGATTAGACAAAGATCCGGCCGTCGATGTGTGGAGAAAATAACTGTCATACCACCTGATCTATGGAATGTTGAAGTGATGTAAAGTCCCTTTGGGCATAGGTCTACCTCTGGAGCTGCTTAGGAATTAGATCATATCAGTTTGTTTGGTAAGGCCAGTGTTTTTAATCTCCCTCAGGTCAAGACTTTAAATAAGAGTTAGTTCCTAATTAATTTATCTGGATAAATAATTATTAAAAATTATACCACATAGGGGGTTTAGAGCTTTAACCACAGTGAGCCTAGGCCCACTGTGGTTAATGCTCTAAACCCATGTTTGGCTCTTAGGTTCTGGGGTTCCAGAAGTGAGGACCATGCTGTCTGGTGTAGACATGCCACATTATCGATCCCTCACAAACCTGTTTGCTAAATACGTGGGTCTAATCTGCACACTCGCAGCTGGCCGCACTGTTTTCTTAGGAAAAGTGGTATGATCCTCTTATTTATTTTCTCTTTCAAGCTTTTACACAATGGCAATAACAAATTTGCTATGGTCTATTTATTCACTGTTCATGTTTTTATATGTATGTGACTTCAACTTATAGGGTCCATTTGTTCATCTCTCCACCATGGTGGGAGACTATCTGAACCGCCTCTACACTGTTCTCCGTGGCAAGAAGGAGGTAATACCTTGCGTTATTTCATTGATGGAAATGTTTGCATACTCTATCCTACTGTGTGTACTCAGGTCCATTGCTCAATGTTTTTTCTATAGGAGAAAACTGAGGGAGCCATGATGGTGGTGGCTGCTGCTGTTGGAGTGGCCAGCTGCTTTGGAGCTCCAGTCAGTGGTGTGTAAAACAATTAAAAACATAGAAATAGAATGAATAGAACTGTTTGGCGTGGTCATTCGATTAGTACACAACAAAACAGCCATTGTTGTTAGTTGTCATGGTGACAACACGTGTCAGTGGGGCCGTAAAGTGTGTCGCACTCACTATTTTGAAGGTTTCAGTTAGAGAGTATTGTAATATTATTTATTTTTTATTTATTTTTACTTAACCTTTATTTAACCAGGTGAGTTGACTAAGAACAATTTCTTATTTACACCAACGACCTGGGAGCAATTAGGGTAAAGTGTCTTGCCCAAGGACACAACGACATTTGGCTCAGTCGGGAATCGAACTGGCAACCTTCTGACTACAAGTCGGACTGAGCCATCTGCGCCCCGAGCAAATATTAGCAATTATTGAATAAACTTTGATGACTTACCAATGGAATTTTGAAGTAAATAAATCCAGCACTCTCCACTTTCTCTTCACCAACAATGCAGGCCACTAAGTGAGTCTGCAAATCATTTTAATGCGGAAGTAGGCCGCTAGATATTTGCAATGGAATGGTACAGTAAAAATGGCTGCCGCTCTTACTATTCTGCTACATTGATTTGAATTGGAATGTCCATTCTATATTATTCTATTTCTATGGTTAAAAACATATGGTATCTAGCAAAGTGCACTAGAATGTCAGGAGCATTTATTTCGATGTATCTGGTCACTTTACCTGTCTCACTGTATATTGTAATTCCCATCTTTCTTTTTGATCGCTCTTTTTCTCCGTTCTCTCATTCATTTGCCCTACATCATCACCTCTCCCTCTGTTCTTTACTCAATGTTTTTCCGTCTACCCACTGTCTCTCCTCTCTTATCTGCTAGGTGTGTTATTTAGCGTGGAGGTCATGAGCTCCCATTTCGCCCTCAGGGACTACTGCCCATGCTTCTTTGCAGCGGCTTGTGGAGCACTCACCTTCCGTCTGTTCTCTGTGTGGAGCGGCGAGCAAGGTGACATAATTAGATGCAACACAGGTTCAGAATGTCCTGATAAAACAAGATGGCTGCTTTTATTAGTACCTGTCTATCAGCAGAGATACGCAGGTGTATGATATATACACACGCAAATGATATCTATGAGATCTAACTGCTTACTATAATTATGATGGTTGACCCCGTAGAGTATTGTTCAGTGTGGGATCTAGGTGTGCCATATTAGGTGATTTTATTTAGAATGGCAAAGGAAGAGTTTTGTGTAGTAGTATGGAATGATGGAGAGGCAGACATTTATTTTTTTCTTCCTACAGAGACTCTTCTGGCCTTGTTTCAAACAAGCTACTCAGATGACCTGCCTTTTTACCCACTGGAGATCCTGATGTTTATTATAGTGGGGTATGTCTTTTTACCATATTTGCAAATTTTCTATAACAATTTTTTATCTCCAGTGTTCAAACTAATTGTTATTCGTATACATTTTGTTTCATTTGTTGTACAGATCTCATTACAATCAAAATGTTTTGTTTTGGTTTGTATTCACATGCCTTAGGAATTTATTAACTCATCATGGGGTTACAATTGTACCTACAAACTCCTCTCCACCATATTGTCTCACTGGGTTGACTTCTCCTTTTCACACTTTTCCTGTGCTTTCTACAACATGAAACTGCTCCTTTATGCCTGTACTATGGACCTACTGTATACAAGCATTTGCTCCAGCGGCTCTAATTGTATTTGTTCATCTCCCCTGCAGGCTTCTGTGCGGAGCATGTAGCTGTGTCTACCTATTCTGTCACCGTTGGATATTGCGATTCATAAAGACAAACAAAATGCTGATCAAAGTGTTGGCAACTGAGTGAGCAACCTGCATTACAAACTCTCATTATTATTAAACTATTTTATATTACACAACTTAAACAATATCATTCTGTGGGCACTGTTTACTGTTTACATGTACAGACTGTTTATTGTTTACATGTACAGACTGTTTACTGTTTACATGTACAGACTGTTTATTGTTTACATGTACAGACTGTTTACTGTTTACATGTACAGACTGTACATAGTATGCTTGATCTTTAGTCCCCCGTTTTTTACATGGTATAATTTACTGATAGACATTGTGTGTCTTTTTACACATTTTTTACTATTACTGCATTGTTGGAGCTGTGACATAAGATTTTCACAAAAACATCTGCATTTTTCTGTACATGTGACAATAAACCTAACTTGATAATTATGAGTTTGTTATTAATCTGACTGAAATGAATTAATATTAAATAATATTTCCCTCACTAGAAAGGCCCTATACTCTGCGATGTTGGTATTTCTTCTGGCATCTCTGACTTTCCCTCTTTCTGCTGGTCAGTACATGGCTTCCGAGGTGAGACAAATTATTTACCAGACAATTATTTACTAGAACATTTCTGTCCCTCATTTGTATATTTTACATATTCCACTGGTACTCCAGCACAGCATACATCTTCTTAATTGTCCATCGTGTGAGGTGAACCCGGTTGATTTTTAACCTCAGCTCACCATGAAGCAGCTGCTCTCTTCCCTCCTGGACAACAGGCACTGGACATCTCAAAACCAAAATGCCTCAGTGGTGCCTCAGCCACAGTTGTGTCCGTGGCCAGAGTGGTGTCCTTCAGGAAACCCACATCTCACCCTGGCAATCTTCCTGGTCATGAAGGTACTTGGGTTTACGATATATATAGACAGACCTGAAAGAGTAATCTACAAATGACTGTTGTGAAATCGTTTTTAACACCTATAATATCTCAATTTGACAAGAGATGTTAAAGAAACCCTTCAGACCCCTCAATCTCGTTGTGCCAGTTATGTTTCCGACATGACAGTTACTAAATACACCTTCTGAACGTGTTCGGTAATTCCCATCTTGGCCATCGTAAATTGCCCAAAATCCTTCGTTTACGTCACAGCAACATTTTTGAAAATACAAAATGTTAGTTTTTAACGCAAGTCGATCTTTGAATTGAGTCAATAGGAGAATTTGAACTGGATTAGGAAAATTGGAAACATGACCGGCACAATGATTTTGAGGTGTATAGGGAACATTCCTTTAACAAAGGAGAAATTTGCAATGTCTGCATTTGACTCTTATGCTTGGCTCTAGATTTATAGAATGTGACTCATTTGATTTCTGTATGAGACAACATTTTTGTTGAAAATAAAACTTTGAAGAAATTATATTTGCATTTGCACATTCACATGAATTCTAAAGGCTTATTCATTCTCATTCAGTTAAGTAATTTTGATCGATGACATGCAAGAGGAATACACTTTTTAATTCTGCTGTCTAACATTGTTTCTGTGCTGGAGCTGTGGATGCTGGTGTTGGCTTGTACCTTGCCTCTGCCTGCTGGTTACTTTATGCCAGTCTTTATCTATGGTGAGTGAAAATGGAAAATCTGCATTTTCCCAGATTTGTTAGTGCTCTTTTGCAGGGGCACTCCCAAGAGGTGTCCAGGGGGGCCATGGCCACCCTGAAGCAATTGCTGCCCCACCCATTGGCCCCCATTAGAACAAGAAAAAAGAAAATCAAGATTAAGGGTGAATCCCATTTCTCTGTCTTACCCCTTCCCCTTCGTCTTACCCCTAGCCCTTGTCCCTCGAAACCGAGTGGTTAGGGCTAGGGATGAAAACATACCCCTATGAAATGAGACACCACCTGGTTATAGTTACGTCATCAAGCATGTATCAATGTCTCCAAAGCAAGTAGTGTTATGCACTGAAATCAAATAAAATTAGCTGCTAATGGAGTTTAGTTAAAACTGTAGACATGCATGAAGTCCATTCAAGGCTAGTCAAAGAAATGCAGAACTGTTGTGCAAATCAGCAATGTAACGTTAGTGTAGCAAACTAGTGATTTACAAAAATGTTTCAATTAAGAACATGTTGCAAAATATATGTACAGGACTGTGTAAAGTAGAAAACAAGCCTGTCCTAATTTTTAAATCCATTATTCAAGCCAAAAATACATTTATGGGACTCTCTGGATGATCTAGCCGCCATTGTTGCCGGTTAAGCAGTGTATTCTGGGTACCCCTTGGTTTCAAGTAGTCTAACGAAAATGCTTGTTTTTAAGGGGTATGTACCCCTTCCCCTTAGCCCTACCCCTAGATCAAAATGATAATTGGGATAGCCCTTACTCTCACGTGAACGTGCAAAACTAAGGGGAAGGGGTAAGGGGAAGGGGTAAGACAGAGAATTGGGATTCACCCTAAAGCTGTGTAGTTATACTAGTTATACTAGCCTATTTGAAGAACATTGAATCGCCTAACATATATATATATATATATATATATATATATATATATATATATATATATATATATATATATATATATATATACAGAAACACAACACATTTCTGTGTTATCAGTTTGTGATTCCTTAATTCTCATATTGACAGTTATCCAGTAGCCTATAAACCACGACAGCATAATAGAATTCTTAAAATCCAGTAATGGCTTTTGGTTTTGGTGTGCCACCCCACGATATTCAGTGGCCCCATCTGGCCACCCCTATGAATGGAAATGTCTGGGGGTGCCACTGTTCTTTTGATAATGCCAACACTGTTGCTATAATTGTCAAGGCATTTTATGATAGCACCAACTGGCCTTCAGACTAGGGCAGATAAACAGGTGGCCTAACTATTGATGTGCCTGTTCCCATTACTAAAAAGTGTGTTCATTTAAATTTGTAATCTTTAACAATTGTTCTTGATTGTGTTGCTTTTGGTTAGGTGCTGCTATAGGACGTTTAGTTGGGGAAGGATTGGCTTATGTATCCTTAAATGTCATCTCTTTAGACCAGGACAGAAATCCAATCAATCCTGGGGGCTATGCTCTGGCTGGTAAATCCTCCATCAAATAAATCAATTATAATTTTGGATTGCTGGACTGCAAAAAATCAAATGGTGATAGAAACATGTATGACAGAAGGAATGAGCTATTTTGTGTTTACACTGTAGGTGCAGCAGCATTCTCTGGGGCGGTCACACACACGCTGTCTCCCGCTCTTCTAGCTCTGGAGCTGACGGGCCAGTCCACCCATGCCACTCCTATCCTCCTTGCTACACTGGTGGCCAATGCCCTGGCACGTTCTGGACAGCGCCCATCCTTCTACGACGCTCTCTCTATCAGCAAGAAGCTCCCACACTTACCTTCCTTGCATAAGGCCTTTCCAAAGTGAGTCACACAAAACACATTTCGAACCGGAACAGAATGTTCCAGTAGCGTACACCAAAGTTTCCATTGTGGTTATTTGTGGTTCGCAGCCGAATGTGAAGCGGCTGGGATGAGGATTAGCACTGCTAAATCTGAGGCTATGACTCTCAGCAGGAAACCGGTGGAGTGCCTACTCCAGGTAGGGAATGAGTCCTTACCCCAAGTGAAGGAGATTAAGTACCTCTTTTTCACGAGTGAGGGGACAATGGAACGTGAGGTTGGCTGGAGAATTGGAGCAGCGGGGGCGGTGTTGTATTCGCATCAACAAAATAATTGGTACAATTATTAATTGGTACATTATTAATGCTGTACCTCATTGTGATGAAAGGAGAGCTATACTTGATATACTGGTCAATCTTTGTTCCTACCCTCATCTATGGTCATGAAGACTGGGTCATGACCGAAAGAACGAGATTGCGTGTACAAGCGGCCAAAATGCGTTCTCAGGAAGGTGGCTGGCGTCTCCCTTAGGGATATTGGTAAGAAGCTCAGTCATCCATTAAGAACTCGGAGTAGAGCAGCTGCTCCTTCGAGTAGAAAGGAGCCAGTTGAGATGGTTCAGGAATCTGGTAAGGATGCCACCTGGGAGCCTCCCTACACTATGCAGTACTTTGTTCCAAACAAAAGCATGGCCTAAAGAGCATGAATCATATTAAAGCCTGAAAAAACACAGAGTCCAGTGACAAACACTGTGGAAGAACAAATCGGCATGTCCTTGTTGCTAGGCCTGTTCAGCTTTTGGAAGCTGCTCACTGGAAAAGAGAGTAGTTCTGCTTTCACTTATTCCCTCCAAATCCCCACTGACTCCACATTTATGTATTTAATTTCATCTGGTAATTGTCAGTTATTGTTGTGGTATTGTAATATTTTAGGTCGTTGTTGGTCACTTCTATCTACGTATCAGAGCACGCTAAGTATTTACTTCGCTCTATGTTTAGCTATGTACTTTGTTCAGTATTTACCTATTACGTGCACCCTACTGTGGCCCTTTAGTTTTTCCATTCAGTTGTATGTGGACATACTGTTCGGTTACTGTTTTGCCTACAGTTTAAGTAAACAATGTTAATCCTGCTTCTACCATCTTCCTACCTACATGACCAAAACGTGACAACGTTCTACTCA
The DNA here is from genome assembly GCA_016801145.1 of Umbra pygmaea. Taxonomy (NCBI): domain Eukaryota; kingdom Metazoa; phylum Chordata; class Actinopteri; order Esociformes; family Umbridae; genus Umbra; species Umbra pygmaea. Next base: position 20,052 of record JACXGM010006833.1, on the reverse strand, counting down.
GTGCACATTTCATTTACCCTGGAAATCCAGAGTTCTCGCAAGAGCACAATTTGAATTTGCTCAGCAAGTTACTCTGGCACAGAGTAATTCTGCTCATTAACTATGCCCTTGTAGCCGAGCTGCACCAATCACATCGGTGTATCTAATATAGGCGTGGTAGAGGAGTGTTAAACAGATGACTACACGACAGCGCTGCGACCTTGAAGTCATTAGTAAACATTGTAAGATTGCTATGGATTAACACCATGTTTAAAATGACTTTGGCCACTACAATGAAAGAGTTAGACTTGGCTTTTTGTCTAAAAGAGGAACAAAAGACGGCACTCAAATCGTTCCTTTTTTATAAAAGGACGTTTTTGCTGTTTTGCGACCTGATACACCAAGAGTTTTATCTACCAGTTAGCTCCGCCATAGGGGCTAGGCGAAAAACCACTGGTGATTGGTCGTAGTGTTATCCAATTGCGTACCTTGAGATTTTCAAATGCATGCTTGGTGCTGCCCCTCGAGTTGGGTGATTTTCATTACTCAAAACCAGACCCATATATCCTCCAGATTTGGGTCTGGATCTTTCCAGGCTACATTTCATTCTGCATGAGTTAATATTAAATTAGGCTTTGTGAGTGAATGCAGGCCTAAGAAATGTCCACGTCAGTTACAATTTAACTAATTTGAATTTCAAAGTGTGCAGAGGTCAAGGGCGGCTCTATCTCTGATCTCTATGCATTGCTGTGGTCAAACAAAAACAAATCTCAGCTACTCATGTCATAATGCTCCAAGCACAGCACCCTGGAAACCACAGTGATGGTGCATTGTCTGTACACAGTAGAGTGTATAAAAACACAATGTCATTGAACTGTTTCACAACTAAATGTGAATGTCTCCCCCGCTGATGTTTGAACTATAGCTGCATTTCACAAGTGACAATAAAAGCTTATTAACTACTCCAATTATTAATTCATGGGATATTCTGTCTCTCTCAACAGGCTCTCCTCTGTCCCAATAGGGAAGGTACTGAGTTCTGGTTGGCCAGTGCTGGAGAGGGCGGCTGGGCCAAGTGAGGTCCAGCAGGTTCTCAACACAAGCTGCCAGACACAGATCCCTGTGGTTGACACACTGGGTGAGTGGATGACCCTCAAAACATTGTAGAGATAATTGACTATTTGGAGAACATTTATTCAAACAGTGATTCGCTAATCCGCATTTAGCAAAAAGTCCTCTGTCAAAATCAGCCAAAAACACATATCATTTAGAGGGGAATGTTGTTTTCATCCCATATCTCTATGGAAAGCAATTTGATAACATGTCAGTTATGGTACCAACGACCTTGTATCATTAGGCTATGTGTATCATTAGGCTATGTGTATCATTAGGCTATGTGTATCATTAGGCTATGTGTATCATTAGGTTATGTGTATCATTAGGCTATGTGTATCATTAGGCTATGTGTATCATTAGGCTATGTGTATCATTAGGCTATGTGTATCATTAGGCTATGTGTATCATTAGGCTATGTGTAACATTAGGCTATGTGTAACATTAGGCTATGTGTATCATTAGGCTATGTGTATGATTAGGCTATGTGTATCATTAGGTTATGTGTATCATTAGCCATGTATCTCATTGGGCTATGTGTGTCATTAGGCTATGTGTGTCATTAGGCTATGTGTGTCATTAGGCTATGTGTATCATTAGGCTTGCTGTATCATTAGGATATGTGTATCATTAGGCTATGCATATCATTAGGTTATGCATATCATTAGTCTGTGTATTATTAGGCTATGGGCATCACAGGCTATGTGTATCATACACTATGTGTATAATTAGGCTTTGTGTGTCATTAGGCTATGTGTATCATTGGCTATGTGTATCATTGGCTATGTGTATCATTAGTCTATGTGTATCAATGACCATATCTGTTTCATTTGCTATGTTGTTTCATTCGGCCATTTGTATCATTGGCTATGTGTTATCATAAGCTATGTGTATCATTAGGCTATGTGTTATCATTAGCTATGTGTATCATAGGCTATGTGTGTCATTAGGCTATGGGTATCATAAGGCTATGTTTATCAAGAACTCAACACAAGATTTAAAAGCCTCAATATCAATCAGTATTTTTTGGGGCAAATTTAGACCCTCCTTTTCCTTGTCTTTGGCTGTAATGTCAGAAAAGGTAAGATTTAAACCATGCAACTGACATTGTCATCATCTTATAAATTATGTTGTGTACCAAAAGCAATTGGGCTTCCCCAGTTTTGTGTTTTCCTGGTGAAATAACATTTTTTTTCATGCAAATAATAATTATTTTGCAGTTCTATCTCACTCATTTGTAAGGACAGATCCATATAAACTACAGGATGTAGCACTTGTGCTAGCTTGAACCTGCTCTGCCTGAATGAGAGAGCTGCCCTTTGGACATGCAATTTCAAAACCATGGGCATTGATATGAAGTTGCCTTGCCCCTTTGTGGCTATAATAGCTGCCCCTCTTCTGGGAAGGCTTTCAACAAGATTTTGGAATGTGTCTGTGGGAATTTGTGCCCATTCAGCCAAAAGAGCATTTGTGAAGTAAGGCACTGATTTTGGATTGGCTCATAATCAAAACTTCAATTCATCCCAAAGGTGATCAATGGGGTTGAAGTGAGAGCTCTTTGCCGGCCACTTAAGTTCCTCTACACCAAACAATCTGCTAATTCTGTAGACCTCCTCATTAGAGTATCTGCTCATTCTATAGACTTCCTCATTACAGTATCGGCTCATTCTGTAGACCTCCTCATTAGAGAATCTGCTCATTCTGTAGACCTCCTCATTAGAGAATCTGCCTTATTCTCTACACATTCTCTACACATTATACAACCTAAATATATATATTTGAAAATATATGATTTAAAATATATAGAGTTGGATCATCTCACCCCTCTGGCAGATTTCTTACCCCATTGGTCAATTTCATTAGAATTTTATTTTACTTATTTAACATTAAGCATTAATGATTTAGCAATCTCGTTCCCAGACACTTCTGCCCAATTAGCGGAGACAATAAACCTTGGGGACGATGTTACTGAGCTAGCAACAATAACTAAGGTGGGCAGAACTTGCAGATACGTAGCAAATTGTGAATTAGAATAGCGGCATGTATTTGTCCACCAGGGAGTGGTAGAACAGCGGTTTTCTGCATTCATGGTATAACAAGTGTCCGTTTGCTCTCATTTTGAAAGGATAGATTTCGGGAATGTGTATACATGTGATTTTCATAATAACATAACACAGCGGTCAACAGTGTAAATTCAATTCTTAGCATGAAACTCAAGCAAATTGTGTCCCCTTGTTTACTTTTCTAAGGCTCACAGATTCTGCTGGGATCACTGAACAGATCTGATCTGCATACATTTCTATGTCACAACCACAGTAAGGTCAGTGGTATGATTGACCTCAGAAATCAAACAATGCTATGCAAGCCAAAATTATCACTGTTATTAGTTTTGTATAATACTTTCCTTTTCAGGTATTGAAGAAACAGTTGGGGGATTTATGTTCTATTCAGCCTGTTTCTGTCCAGCTCTCCCCAGACACAACAGTCCAGGAGGTGAGAAGTTTGAGGAGCTTCACATATTTGCAGGGCTATGTTACAAAAATTAGGCTACCCATTTTCTCAACAGTCACTAGATTACATGGTCTTTCTCTCCCTTGTGTCAGGCCCACGGAGTCCTTAGTCTGCTGTTTGGTGAAAGCCTGTTTGTGACTGAGAAAGGCAGGCTGTCTGGTGTTGTCACATGGCCAGAGGTAACAAGAGCTCCCTGATAAACACATAGAAACTCACTCATTCAAACAGACATGCTCACACACACACACACACACACACACACACACACACACACACACACACACACACACACACACACACACACACACACACACACACACACACACACACACACACACACACACACACACACACACACACACACACACACACACACAC